>JACEIK010001178.1:166073-219509 GCA_018107945.1 Datura stramonium
ATGGTAGAGATGCTTTGTAGTGGTGGTCGTAATAATGATTAGTGTTAGTGGCTAGTAATTAGGATGGTGATAGTTATGATGATGGGGATGGTAGGTGTTGTATTGACTGACGTGATGGTGATGATTGGTAGTGGTAGTTGTGATGGTTAAGTTGATCGTTGCAAGTAGTTGATCGTGTTGATGATGGTGGCTGAAGAATGTATAGTGGTTGACGATGTGTTAGTAGTAGTTTGTGGTAGTGCTATTTGTGATGGTGAAGATGGTTGATAGTAGGGATTAATCGCATTGGTAGTGGTGAGTTATAGTGGCGGTAGAAGTGGCGGTGGCGATGACAACAGTGGGACTAGCGGTGGCGGCGATAGTGCATATAATTATAATGATGGAAGTGGTATGTATAGTAACGACTAAAATAGTGGTTAGTAGTAATGGTGGTTGCTAGTGGTTGTTGTGATGTCAGTGGTGATTGACAACGATGGCGGTGATTGACAATGGTGGCGGTGGCGGCAGCTGGTGGTTGGTGATGATAATGGTAGTGTTGGTTGTGATGATAGAGGTAATTAATAGTGGTAGCTGATTGTTGTGAACAGAGTGATGGTGATATACCTCTTAATGATATTAAGATTTTGTTTCAAATCTTAATAGTTAAGACCTATTCAAACCAAATAAGTGCTTACATCTTAATGAAAATAAACGCACTTAATGACCTAAGATCTGAACAATTCATATTCTGACCTCCATTAAGTGTAAACAAACTAGGCCTCAATTTTACTAACCTCTAATTTGTCTAAAAAAGAAAGAAAGAACTTCAGACAATTAAGCTCCCCCTTGGCTACTTACCTCCATCTTTCTCCAGCAGCCTCTCTTTTTAACACAGTTTTTTTTAGGGATTAATATGTATTATTCTATCATTATTTTATGTTTCAATTATCATATTACAATTTGTATTTTTTACTTTAATTATTTTTACTATTTTCGTTGTCAAATATTTTCTTTTTTGGATATTTTTATCATAACTTCTTTATTTTTGTTTTTTTTTCAAATTTATTTTATAATTTTTTTTTTGTAGTCGAGAGGGTGTATCAAAACAATCTTTTACTCTATAACGGTCGGAATAAGGAGATAATCGCTGTTGCTAACATTTTTTGACGAGTAAAACAATAAAAGCGCTTCAATTTGAAAAAAAAAAAGAAAAGAAAAGAAAAGGAAAACGAACACTTCTGCTAACAAAATTTCAAGATTTTCAAATTCTCCATGTCTTTGAACACCTTCAAGGAGACGCTCAAGCCCTGTACGAATCAATCATTTTCACAATCTTCATCAAGTTCCTACAATTTTGACACCAAATCTGTAAACCCTAGAAAACCCCCAAAATCTTCTTTGTCCCAGCAGCTTCTACGACTCGAAGATCACAGTACTCTGCTTCAAACCCAACCACAAACTCCCAAAAAGCAGAATCATTTTGATACCAAGAGAAAATATGAAAAATCAGAGGAGGAGGAGGAGGAGGAGGAGGAGGAAGAAGAAGAAGAAGAAGGAAAGAGAATTTGGTTTGGGAGGCCCAAGTTGGATTCTTTATTGCTAGATCAAGCAGGACCGTACGAGCCGTTGGTTCTGTCTTCACCGGGTGAAAAAACTGTCGTCCAGGTGATTTTTCACAGGCCCGTATCTTCAAGATTCATTTTTTAAAATCATATAGTTTCTGTAACTATTTGTGCAATTTCAATTACCCCAAAAGGTGTTCTGTTTTCTTTTTCTGCTCCATAATGAAGCAATATGATCATACATATCTTGGAAAGTTACTATTTTGATTCTAATTTGATAGTCTGCCAGAGGTTAAGCCAGAAGACTTAAATCATGTGCTGTGTTTGCTTTATTGTTGGTATGTGAATATCCTGACGCTTTGATTTATCTTAGGCGTCAACCAAGACATTAGAATGGGGAAGCTAGCTCCCTGATTGGAATGTGATTGATAAGATTTGCCTAAACAGGATAAAGTGAAAAGGTTCATATTTGCTCTTCTACTATTCAAAAAGGTTTAATATTGCCCTCTGTAATACTATGAGTCCATATATGTTCCTACCCGTCATAAAAGTGGCTCAAATTTACCCTTCCTCTGTTAACTTCATCCATTTTAGCCACATTGCATCCAAACTCACCTATATGGACTGATAATATAACAGACGTTAATATGAAACCTTTTTAATAGTAGAGGGGAAAGTATGACCCTTTTCCCTAGAATAAATGATACTAAAATTAGTATGTTAATGATTGTGGTGATGGTCTAGTTGGTTATTGCTCAGCAATGTAGCAGGTCGAGAAATGATATAAAAAATCTAGATCATGGTTTTGGTGAATGCCTTAGTCCTTTGCTTATGCTTTGGTTGGATTATGTCCAAGGTTTTGTTTCTAGAAAAGGAGAATAGCATATGGAAGAAAAAAAAGAAAATGTGAAATGATATTGTCATTTGGATGTTAGTCAAAATGAACCAAGGGGAATAGGCATTTAAACATGGAAATATTCAATCTTCTCTCACAACTTCTCCTATTTTATGTGGAAGACACATATTTCTAGAAAAGGTAGTAATTTCCTTCTTTTCCTCTTTGTGGAAACACTGGGTATGCCCTGCAGTGTTTCTTTTATTGACAAAGTTTCAGTTAATTCAAAGGGTTCTGCAACTTCTCCCATTTTATATGGAAGGCACATCTTTCTTGCTAAGTTAGTAACTCCCTTCTTTCTCTCTTTGTGGAAACACTGGGAATGTTCTACAGTGTTTGTTTTCTGATAAAAGTTTCATGATTAATTCAAAGGGCTGTTCCTCAGTAGTTAGGGGGGCATCTCTTCATTTTTTTCTGTTTGGAAGGGAATTCCTTGATGTTTTTAAGCAAAACCTCTTACTTGGGTTTGTGATCCTAAGAATTATTGGATTTCTCAAAATAAGTAAAATTGTTCTGCCATTTCTAAATTCTGTTGCAACAGTGTCAATAGGTGATAACTTTTTAAGTGCCGAAAGTACTGATTTTATATATAAGTAGTTACGTATTTGGATAGAAATGCTGAAATTGATAATAAATAGATGACCTTTGTTGGTAAAAAGGTATTGATAAGCTTTTTTATCATTAAAACGACAAAAGTATCCTTAAATTTTTACAAACTATTACAAATTCAAAAGTATCTTTCTAAAGAAAAGGAGAAACGATGAATATAGAACAAATAGGAAGTTAGGGGTTCTATTTTGGGAAAGATATTTTTAGAATTAAAAAATAGTATTAAGGATAAAATAGTAAAAGTTTTAGTCAAACTAAAAGTGCTTATAAGCTTAAAAACCCTAAGTTTGGGTGACCAACTTGGCTTTTGACTGATTTTGGCTTATAGACTTGTCTTATAAGCATTTTAAATGTTTATCAAATGCTTAGATAAGCCAAAAGATGCTTATAAGCCAATTTAATCAGCTTATAAGCTTAGCCAAACACCCTTGAAGTCCCTTTTGTTACCTATTGAAATAAATTCAAACTTGCTTCTTTGTCCAGTTTATGATGTGTAATAATGATTGCCTACATCTGTAGCAATTTCCTTTATTTCGTTTCAGGTTCCAGCATCTATAAACTGTAGGCTTTTGGAACATCAACGAGAAGGAGTGAAATTTTTGTATAGGTTGTATCAGAATAATCATGGAGGAGTTCTTGGAGATGACATGTGAGTTTTATTTGTATCTCTCTTCTTGGTTGTTATGGTGGAGATGATATACAATTTTCAATGCTATTATAATGTGTCATCTTTTAAATTTTAATAGTGTAATTATAATGTCTCTTATCCTTGTCTTTCCTTATCCCTTCCCCCCTTTTTTTCCTTTTTTCTGTGTGCATATGTTTGGAATAGGGGACTTGGTAAGACCATCCAAAGCATCGCATTCTTAGCTGCTGTATTTGGTAAGGATGGAGATTTACCTGAATCATCAGTCTCGAAGGAACGGCGAAGAACAAGAGGCCCTGTACTAATAGTTTGTCCCTCTTCTTTGATCCACAACTGGGAAAATGAGTTTTCCAAGTGGGCAACATTTAGTGTTTGCATTTATCACGGGCCAAACCGCGATCTAATGATTAACAAACTAGAAGCACGTGGAGCGGAGATACTTATAACCAGTTTTGATACATACAGAATCCATGGAAGAATTTTATCAGATATTGAATGGGAGATTGTGATTGTTGATGAGGCACATCGACTTAAGAATGAGAAATCAAAACTGTACGAGGCATGTTTAGCAATTAAGACCCGAAAACGTTATGGTCTTACAGGAACAATAATGCAGAATAGATTAATGGAATTGTTCAATCTGTTTGACTGGGTGATACCTGGTTGCTTGGGGGCACGCGACCACTTCCGAGAGTTTTACGAGGAGCCCCTTAAACATGGACAGAGATCAAGTGCTCCGGATAGATTTGTTCGAGTTGCTGATGAGCGGAAACAACACTTAGTATCAGTTCTGCGCAAATATTTGTTAAGAAGGACAAAAGAGGAAACTATTGGACATCTCATGTTAGGGAAGGAAGATAATGTTGTATTTTGTGCGATGAGCGAACTGCAAAAACGGGTTTATCGGAGAATGCTACTGTTACCTGATGTACAATGCCTTATCAATAAGGATCTCCCTTGTAGTTGTGGAAGCCCTCACAAACAAGTCGAATGTTGCAGAAGGACCGCTCCGGACGGTGTCATCTGGCCTTACCTTCACAGGGACAATCCAGATGGTTGTGATCATTGTCCTTTTTGCCTCGTTCTTCCTTGTCTCGTCAAGCTCCAGCAGGTTGTCCCTAAAGTATTTCTTTTGGTTATCTCTTGATCGCTAGTACTCGTAACACTGATTCAGTGATGGTTAATGATGTAGGCAATGTAAGTTCTGTAGTTTCTATTAAGGAAAATTGCTGCACTAAAGATAAACACCTAGAGTGAAAGAAAATGAGATAGGTCGCCCATACTACATGGAGAAGGAAAAAGCTGAACATCTAGGAACCCTCAGTTTTAGCCTTTTAGGTGATTCATAAATGAAGTAATTAACCAATGTTGTTTCAACTTATCAACTCGCAATAAGAAGTAAGTGCATTTTTGTCGAGCAGCACTTGTTAAAAGTGTGATCCCTCTTTTTTGTTCTCTGTATTGAGATTTTTAATCTCACATTGTTCTTGTCAAAAGAAAAATTAATAAAACAAGAGAAAAGAAGACTCAAGAAAAATGGGTGCAAACCTTGGAGACCATAGTTCAAACCCCAGCAGAAATAAAAAACATTAGGTGATATTTTGTCATCCCCCTAAGTGTAGGTGGGTAGAGTTACTCAATATCTGTGCCGGTGGGAGGTAGAGGGTACTTGGTGGAATAGTTGAGGTGCACCCAAGCTCACTTGGACACCGTTGTCATCAGAAAAGGATAAAAGGATGAAGAAGAGGACTAAGGAAAATTTCATGAAAATTAAATGAGGAAGAGTACCTCTTACCACCTCAGAGCTGCCGTTAGTATGAAGCTCAGTGACATGTCATGTTTCTATTAGTCGCATTTTTGTTAAACCAATCAATTCTTACTCCTATTCTCGCACTTTAAGCTTTTCAAGCGCATGGAGAGTTCTCTTCCAGTACTTATCACTTGCTATTTAACTGACACGCGAATAATATATCACATGTTACCTTCAAACGTAATGATTCTTAGTTGTCTGGTGGAGCCTGGGGTTGGCATCACTATTTTATTTCATTCAACTTTCTAGTTATTTGCAACATTGGTACCCTTTAGTCCTACATCTTATTTTCTTTTGATATTATTTTCTATCCCTCTTTCATCATTTTGTATCCTCACTTTTTGGAGCTCTCCAAGCAGATAAGCAACCATTTGGAGCTTATCAAGCCTAATCCAAGGGATGATCAAGATAAACAAAGAAGAGATGCAGAATTTGCTGCTGCTGTATTAGGTAAGGACGTTGATTTGGTTGGAGGGAATACTCAAAGTAAGAGTTTCTTGGGCTTAAGTAATGTTGAACATTGCGGCAAAATGAGAGCATTGGAGAAACTAATGTCCTCTTGGGTTTCACAAAGTGATAAGATTCTTCTTTTCAGCTATTCTGTAAGGTGCGATGTCAGTATTCAGTTCTTTTAACCTTTTGCACTCCTGAAATATGTGAATTTTGCAGAAAGTTAGCTGCTTGGCTAACGATATGATTTTTCCTTTCTTTTGTGATGGAGATTTAAAAAGTCCAATTATTTTGTAGTTTAAGACATTGAATCCATTCTTTTTGTTGTTGTCCTCAGTCATGGTAATCTTACACCTATCTTTTATGGTAATATTTTAACTATACTATTAATATTCAACTTCTTTATTATTGTCTGTTACATGATATTAATTCAAAAGACTGCATGAGTAACATATTTTTCTGCTTTATTCTGATATTAGACCAACTATAATTTAGTTGTTTGGGATATGTCAAAATTAATCCAATGATGGACTAACCGATTCCAAGATTTTTTTTGTGAGAGTCTAATGGCTATCTCCTTGAAGATAGTACTTGTAACCAATGAAAGACGAAACTTCTCTAAAGTCAAAAAATTTAGCCTTACGAGTTTGATGTTTTTTAATTCGAGGATTACTTTATTTTCCTTTTCCTTTTTTTTGATAATGATGGTGACCCGACCAACTTGTGCTTCCCTCAGACTATTTCACTAGGTACCTACTACCTCCCATCAGCACAGGTATCGGGTAACTCTATCCATCAAGGCTTAGACAGATGGGAATAAAGAAGACTAGGTATCCATTGGGATTTGAACCCTAATCTCCAAGGCTTGCACCCCACTTCATTGACCACTAAATGACACCCTTGGATGCAGTTCCTTTTCCTTTTCTTTTATAAGATTACTAAGCTGTTTTTAGGTTATCAAAAAAAAAAAGATTACTAAGCTGTTTTTATTTCTATCTGATCTTTAAAATAGAGTAACGGTCCGGTTTTAATTATCTGATTATTTATCATTTGCTGTTTGATTTTGCTACTCCTAACCCCTATCTTGGATTAAAATTACTCCAACATCACAAATAAATTTTTTATCAGATCTCTGGTACTGGTGCACTCTCATGACAACCTGAGGGCTGTGAATGATTTTAATGAGGATCGCCATTCTTTTTTCTATTTTCGGATAAGTAGAATCCCATCCTCTTATGAGGCTTACTAGATATATTTCCCTATTTCTCTTGTTCTTGCAACTCGGTTACTATGGAATCTGGAAAAGAGCAAGAGTCAGCCAAGGATCAGTTCTTACAACTCGATTGCATTTATTGCATAGCTTTTCAGAAGGCTCTTTCCTCTGGTCCTAATTCCCCCTTTTTTTAACATAATGATTTTGTCCTGAGCAGGATGCTGGACATACTCGAGAAATTTATTATACGCAAAGGCTATGGTTTTTCTAGACTTGATGGTTCCACCCCAACTGGCCTCCGCCAGTCTCTAGTCGATGACTTCAACTCTAGTCCAAGCAAACAGGTAGATATTAATAAAATAATCAATCAATCAGCTCTTCGACCCAAAATTAGTTGGGGTTATGTCCAATTTTGCTGTATTTAGGCCAAGTTCTCTTTGTTAATATGGACTAGGAAAATTAGATATTCGATTTTAGAACATATCAAACTTTACTCATCTTCATCATTTCTGTAGTTTGATGTCCTTCTCATCTTAGGTATTCCTATTATCAACAAAAGCTGGCGGCCTTGGCCTCAACCTTGTTAGTGCGAATCGGGTAGTGATATTTGATCCAAACTGGAATCCTGCCCACGATTTACAGGCCCAGGACAGGTCATTTCGATTTGGACAGAAGCGGCATGTTATTGTTTTCCGCCTACTTGCAGCTGGTTCACTTGAAGAACTTGTTTACACTCGTCAGGTCTACAAACAGCAGTTATCAAACATTGCTGTCTCTGGAAATATGGAAAAACGCTATTTCGAGGGAGTTCAGGTTGAAAGTCAGTTTCCTTTCTTTGTTTTTTAGGATCTAATTTTCATTTTTGTGTTATTCTTCTAACTGGAAATCGTTACTTATTCATGCTGCAACTTTCAGGATTGCAAGGAGTTTCAAGGGGAGCTATTTGGAATATGCAATCTTTTCAGAGATTTATCTGACAAGCTCTTCACAAGTGAGATCATTGAATTGCATGAAAAGAACAGAAAGGAAGGTGATGCAACTCATTCAAAGCAGGACTTGAATGTACTTGGGATGTATTTTGTTCCTGAGAAAGAAATAACTACAGCATCTTTAGTGGGAGCTGAAAGCAGTAAACATAAAGAAGAGGAGTGCACAGCAGCTGCTCCAGTGCTTGAAGACCTAGGTGAGTTCATTTCTAATTGGTTTCTGATAAATGAGAATTGCTCTGAAGTTCCATTATTGAAACAACAGGAAAGAAAAGAATGGTGACTA
Source organism: Datura stramonium (assembly GCA_018107945.1). Taxonomy (NCBI): domain Eukaryota; kingdom Viridiplantae; phylum Streptophyta; class Magnoliopsida; order Solanales; family Solanaceae; genus Datura; species Datura stramonium. The sequence continues at coordinate 174,510 of JACEIK010001178.1, forward strand.
TGTAGGTGTCCAAAGCAAAATTTCTCTCCAAAAAAGGACTGTCAACATCCTTCTAGCTTAAATATTGATCACACCGAAAGAAAGATGGAAAACAATACTTCCTCTGTCCTTATTCATACAACAGACTTTCTTGATATGGTTCCTTTTCTATACAAGAAGTCCAATTCATTAGATTAAACTTTAACATTTGGCATGACATTCTCTTTATCAATTTAACTTTTCAACCTTTACCTTTTTCTTAAAAAAAAACTATCACTGATATGCAAGTCAAATGAACATTTTAAGCTTCTTCTCTAGTCAAAATCTACTGTATAAAATAGACAAAGGGAGTAGTACATAATCAGAAGATGGAGCATAATAGACCATCCCTACTGATCCTGTGCTACGCTCTCTCCTTTCCATCACTCTCCTTCCTCTTACTTTGATTTAAGTGATTCTTTAACAAATTTGATATCTTTAATTCTTTTTGGGATGGGATAAGTCACAGGATAGGGGAAGGGGAAAGGATACCTGAAAGGTTGTACCTTGCATTTCTAGAACGCGGGGTAGGAGTTCAATTGGTTTGTTACTACTCGCTTCTGACAAATTCGGTTATTTGATAAGATGGGAAAAGAGGACGGGTGTTAAGAAATCTGTTATACTGTATATACCTTAAACTCATCTTGGGTTGACATATAGTGCGACTTGTCAGATATATTGGGTCATATGGTATTTCCCCGTTCTCTCCCCCGATATCCCCCGTTTCGCCCAAGAAAGATAAATTAAATCATCAAAAATTTGGAGCGTGAAGTGCAATTAGATCCAATTTTGAGGGGATTCATATTACTATTATCAATTAGAATAATTTATGGTTGGCTTGATTGGACTAAAAAAATGAAGTATCCAGGCTCCCTTTAGAAAAAACCCAATTGGATTGGTAAGATATCTATGATTGGTATTCCTATTTTTTCTTTGGAAAAAGATCATAATTGTCAAGCAAAGTTATCTCAACTCTAATAAATACTCGTATAAAATGAATTGAAAAAAAAAAAGAAAAAAAAAAGAAATGATAATGGGAGCCTTTGTCCTATATGTACAAATCCTCTGAGCTGTTGAAATCGCGGACAATCTCTTATCTTTTATTATTTTCTTTTCTTTTTTTGGCAGCAATAATGTTGTTCTTTTTTCACCTTAATTGTTGATGTCTCTTACTTTTGAAACTGTAGTATACAGAAATACAATGGTGTTGATTTTTATTGCTCAATTTCATTTGACCTTTTGATGCGTAGGTATTGTATATGCTCATCGGTATGAAGACATTGTTAACCTTGGACCAGCAAAGATCAAAGAGAAGAAAGAACAAACCGTGCATTTAGATTACACTCCGCACCAGCCAAAGTTTTCAACTGTTGGGAAGAGGAAATCCGACGCCATAACTGGGAAGGAGAATGTAGGAACTGTCAATCCTACAAAGGTGCACAAAAAGAGCCAGTTTAGCCTCCTCGCCCGTTTCATGGGTATGGAAGAGGTTCAGTTTAGCAAATGGCTCTTATCTGCAACACCAGCAGAACGTGAAAAAGTACTGAAAGACTATCGAAAGAGAAAGGAAAAGATTCCTAATGGTTGACTCTTCTTTCCTTTTTCTTGTCGATTGTAACTCTGTATCATTTAGTCTGCACAGGTCCCTCGTTTTCCTCTTTAATGTGGCGGGGATACCTTTTCCAACTGTCTGTATCTTCACACGATTTAGAGTTCGATTAATGGTGACAAGTATAAATTGTATTGTTTATAGCACATGGATCAATACGCAAAAGAGTACAAATAGTTTTGGAATATAAACAGCTCCCGTTCCAATTCTACTTTCTCTACATCTTGAAGCTGAGACTGATAATCTACTATATTGGGTTGAAATCAAGGTAACTTGTGTGTTCTACATGAAGAAAACCGATTGCAGCAAGCTTGTTAAGGTCGAGAGTTCCACAAGAAGAAATATGATTGCAGCTACTTCCGCTGCATCTTGAACCTTGATACTGGCTTTGAGCTGCGACTGTCAGATTGCTCCCTTGAATTAACATCACGTGTGTGTTCTATGATACTACAAGTAAAAGCCTGCAGAGCATATTGTCAGATCATATATCTGCTTCTTAATATATCAATTAATATTATAATCGTGCAAGAACGAACCTTGCTGCTGTCGAATCGTGGTTCAGAGGGGCCAGCATCAGCCTGTAATGAAGCACTCAGATTATATGCCTATAGTTCTCAACTTCGGATTGATGCAACACTCAAAACATACTTGTAGCTGTGTTGTTATGTTGAAGATAATAGAACAATACAAGGCAGGTGGAAAATATGTGCAGTACAATGTTTTATGTTGAAGATAATGGAGCAATATAAGCATATACCAAACCAATTCACTTCAGTTGCTACACCAGCAAAGCGAGGAACGTGGCACAAAATGAGTTAGGTGCTACACACTATGGTTAGGTTATGAAACAGGAAAAACAAATTCAACTCCCTATCTCTCCCTCTATGTATAAATTCTTTTCATAAGGGGAAAGGGCAGGAGGGGAATGATGGAGTTGCAATAACATGAGAAACATCATAGCCACTTCACCACACATCTGTTGAGAGGCAAGAATTTATGCTTAACAAACACTGACAATATTACTCCTTTTCAACAACAACATATCCAGCACAATCCCACAAGTGGGGTTTGGGGTAGAAAGGATCTGCCCTTTCAACATGGATTACAAATGGATCCTGAGACTAGCTGGTCCAAGAAGGCAGCAAAGTTAAGAAACAGACAACATGAAAGAAATGCAAGTCAAATGAAACATAGAGCATGCTTACTAGGTCACATGCACAACCTACAGTTCTTTTGCAAGTTCAAGAGATGACATAAATCAGAAATGCAAGATTGTCACTTAATGTGGTTCAACAGTTCTCTGTCTCCCAGTGCTGAGAAGAAGAAACAAAGAAAGAAGACATGACACTGGAACAGCAAGAAATGAGATAATGAGATGGGTGCACTGGAACAGAGATGTCACCGTCTCTGTAAGAACAAATAAAAGGCACAGAATCGTACTTTGTTTTCCGCTATAACAGGAGCCTTAACATCCTCTTTCGCTTGAAGTTCCATTGGAGCATTCTCAGACAACTTGAACTTTCCATGAGCTAGATTCCCAGGTAAGCTGTTTTCTGGTACAATGAAATCTTTTAAGAGAAATAGAAGTTAAGAATAAAAGAACTTGAAAATTGAATAATCCTCGGGAAAAGAAACTTGATAAAGAACTGGTAAAGTTTATCAACCATGACAGAAACAAGGATAGCTGCAAGCATCCTCCGAATAATTTTATATATTTCATGAAAACATAATTTTATATATTTCATGAAAACAACATACTTTGATAACTATAGATAGGAGGTGAAAAAGAAAGGCCAATGACGCTTCTAATTCTGTCTTCCTCGCTGCTGAACTTTAAAAAAATACTGAACTAGTTAACTTTACAGAAAACAAAGCACCAGAAACCGTCTTCAATAAGTAAATACTTCTAGAAATTCAGAAAAGTGTAAACCCCACACACAAGTTCGACAAAAAGTAGAAAGTTGTACACAGAACAATGACTCAAAGACAAAGCACCAGCATTGAGTACCTTATCAGCACAAAGTAGTTGAAAGACTAACTAAAATTCCAAGTGGGTAGTTGCTTTTGGGTGATCAGATATTTATAGTTCACGGATGAGTAATTCCAAGAAGGTTCTTAATTACCCTAAATTGACACTCTCTGGGCAGTTGCTTTGGGATGAGGGGATCAATTAACATATTACTACACAAGTAATTTCAGAAATTCAATAGGCAAGCAGCACATGGACTGTATATAGTTCACAATTCTTTCTTCTTGGGACAAGGCTTACCTTTAGATGTTGCTTTTGAACCTTCAACCTGCACATAAAAATTTCAAATAGATTAGTTGACAGATAACAAACAAATTCATAAATTGTGGGGCAAACAACTCGAGAACGAAGCAAATCCCTTGACAACATATGGTAGCATGAGAAAACATTCAATTCAAGAATATAGCTTTTTCCTATAATCATGGTGTCCGGGCCAGCTTGGGAGCACCTCGACTAATTCCACGAGGTACCTGCTACCTCCCACTAGCACAGGTACCGAGTAACTATATCCACTAAGGCGTGGACAGATGAGAAGAATCACCTAGTGTTTTTTGCCTCCGCTGAGAATTGAACATAAGATCTCGTGATTCTCAACCCACTTCATTGACCACTAGGCCACACCCTTGGGTACTTTCAAGAATGCATCTTTGGTGGAAGGAAAGGGTTGCTCACATGCCAGTGATCAGGAAACTTTTCAGTGGACTGAAATCTTGAAGATTGACCTCTTTCCTTGAGCTTGCCAAAGTTACGCACCAAACCACATGTCAAATGCAATTGAGCAACAATTACAGAAGCATAAAATCTGTGCATCCCGAAAGACAAACTTTCTATTTAAGTTCAACAACATGCAACTGACCTCCGAACTTTTCGTTTCTTCTTCCAAGATGACATGACCTGGGCTGACATCCGATCCAGCTCCACCTAGCTCTTCTCGATTGGCATTTTCAGCTTCTTCTTCTTCCTTCTCGAGTTCAGCAAGTCGGGATAATATGCGATCATATTCCTCGTCTTCAACACGAGGTACATCTTCAGCTTCAGAAGGAATAGGAAGCTCAGGTTTCACGATACCTGAGTTTCAAGCGGTTTAGAAAGTTCAGTGTATGAAAAAAGTGGCAATTTGGGGTAATTAAGTGATGCTTGGTTACAAGTAGAACCACAAAATGAAATGATAAAAAAGAAAAATAGAACCACAAATCAAAGAACCACCAAAGACTAGTGAATGTTGCTGAAGGTCAGAACTCTCATCACAACACTGAAAGATTACTTCAGAAAGCCGTCCTCACAACACATGGAGTAGAAATGCTCCCTCATTCCTCCCTCCATGTAGGCGGAATATATGAAAAAAGCATCCCCTCAGTTATACTTAAGAAATTGGTCCATGAAAGGACAGTAGAAAGCCTGATGCCTTATTTGCTTCTCAAACTTGGAAAGAAACTACAAAAGCTACCTCTAACACACTCAATGTAAAATCAGTCAGCCACATTAGAGACTCTGCTTATTTCTCTAATGATATCTAGAAGAATGGAAATGATTAAACTAAGTGGATGAGGATCATCTTGGCCATGTTCATGAACTCAATAAAGATAGTCCAAATAACATATGGTAGTTCAGATTTTCAAGTTTCTATAGGCCTTAGGAACTTATTCTATATTTCACGACATGGGTCTTGTACTAAAGACATGTTTTCAATAGTTTACGGTTCTATGATTACTCCTACTTGTTCAATCAAAATTCAAAAACATGCCAAACATTTTGCTTGCTTTCAAGACGAAGATTTGCACAAACTTTTCCCCATTACAATTTAGGATCCATTGGAAAACTAACCTTGTATAAGTTAGCAGTGTAACAATCAAAAAGCATGCAGCAACTTCTTCGGAGAGGTCCTTTTCCATAGCAACATAAGAACAGAAAAATATCCAATCCAATAGCATTCATAATACCTCTCACAGATGACTGAGCCTATAACTTCAATTAGACATGTTACAAAATTTAAAAAATAGCATTCCGATAAGAGGCGAAGCCAAAATTTGAAGCTTATGGGTTCAGAATTTTAGTCCTTTTGAGTTGCTCGGTTCTAAATCAATAATTTGAGAATAAATTTCTTAAGACAAATACTGGATTTGAACCAAAACGACTGGGTCTGCCGAACCCGCTTCCTACTCTCTAGCTCCGCCCCAGATTCTGATAGCGGAAACATTTAAAAATGCTGTTTACTAATCAAGAAAAAAAAAATAACTAGCAGATTGATAACATCAACAGTAATTCGACTATTTATATGTAAGACATTAATCAGTAACAGGTGGAACATGCCTATCACAGTGGAACATGCCTAACATAGATGCCTCTGTTTTAGGAGAAGTTTCTCAACATACTTTCTCTTATCTCCACAAGACCCTCCTGTCAAAGATTGATTGGAATCATCAAATTCATATAACTATCTGAACTCCAGAAACTAATGTCTGAAACAAATATGCACAAAAAAAAAAAAGTTACAAGAAATCAAACTATGAACTTTCCAACTACCAACTAATGTATGTGGTGCACGCATACATATGATAACTGATAAGCAAACCAGTGAGAAGTATCTATCAAATAATTCACACCAATAGGCAGTTCAGTGTCAAGTCATCTCAAACTAACTCAAGTTTTTTGTACAAAATTGTCCAATGACTAGAATATTCAAGTGTAATATCACCAAATAAGTTTCCGTATAACTTGAAAACACTGTAATTTTATTATCATTACCTGTTGCCTCCAAATAAGTTTTCTAGCACTTGTAAACACGGTAGTTCTATTATAACATGTTAGTAACTCAAAAACATTTGAGAAAGCAATACTATGTCAAAGTATTCGAGCACCATAACACAAAACCAACAAGCATACCGCTGATTCAGAAGCTGTAGCATCAAAAAATGAGGCCTCAGCCTTAAGGTCTTGTATTAAAGCCTTTACAGACTCCACTTGGACCTCCAAAGCCTTCCCTCTTCTATTCAGTATCTCAATTGTTTGCTTCGCTGTCCTTTCAGCATAATGACCCTCTCCTAGAAGAACCTGCATACAAGACAGAAGTAGAAAATTATATTCCAAAAGTTGTGTCAGAAAACGATTCTAAGAACAAAATTTCAGGGACTTCTCAGTTAAAAAAAAAAAAAGATTAAGCATATTTTCACTAACCAAAGATCACTTGCAAATTAGCAAGACATATAGCAAATTAAAAATTAGGTTTTAGACTTAGAAATGATCGTGTAAACAGCAAAGACTCCCAGACTTATCAGACAGATCCAAAAAACCAATGTAGAATTCAGAAAGAGAAATGAAGCATATTCCATGATTTGGCAAAGAAGATTCTACCACTATCAGATGCCTGCTGGAGAACACACCTTTTCCAGTTTTACTGATTTATAAATCAATAAATCATCCAAACAGACAGTTGCAAAAAAATGGTTCATTTTGATCAAGGAAAAGAATCAATCAATAGATCAACAACGCCTTCAATCCCGAACTAGTCGGGGGTCGACTATACCATCTGCTCCATCCGTTCTGCTCTACTTAGTTCATTAAGAGGATTCATCATAGTTATACTACTATATTGACCATCAACTTAGCACAATCCTCCTCCCTTATTTGGGCTTGCGACAAGAAGTACTTTGCACATAACAGGAGTTTGATCAAGGAAGAGCTTCTACCAGGGAAAAAGTTCCTTTATTCCAGAAGAAAGGAAAAAATTTTATGCAGGAAGGCCAAAACTATCTACATTTAGTGTCATGTACAATCAACAGATTTGCACCAGTGGTGAAGCCACATGCAATGATGGGGATTGGCCAGAAAAATGTACTGCCCATTAAGGTAAAACTGGAAATCTTTATACATATATAAAGTTTTGAATCCCCTTAACAGGTTCAACTCCCAAGTATGACGTTTTTAATTCTGCCGCTGTTTGCACCTCTAGTTCAATCAAATCAATATTTCCATATTTCCGAGTAACTGAAACGACCACAAGCGAAAAGGCACATACTAATTGAAATCGCGTAGAGAATAAACACGAAATCATTTGCGGAATCAAACGCTGTAAAAAAAATGCAGCTTTACCAAACGGAACCTGAAAAGTTGCCAAAAGGCGAGCACATTAATCGTCTAGACATACAACAAGCATATAACACTCTACTATCCATTCAAAGAAAATACAATAAACAAAATTTACCATGATATCATGGTGGAGCTGGTCGGGGAGTCGCTGAACAAGGTTAATGATATATTGTTGTCGACGGAAAAATCTCGAAGATGGTCCAGCTGCTTCTGCCGCTTCCGATATAGTTTCCACGCGCTTGATGCTTTCTGTGCTTCTTCCACTGAAACAGTGAGGATAGTGACGTCACCGTTCCCTTTGCAGGTCCTTCCATGGCTTCACTTGCCGGCAAATACCAGCGGCAACAATTTCCTCAGTCTGTCCGCTGTTTCGCACGGAGAAAGAAAATGGTGTTCTTCAAATTTAGTTCGGATTTAGGTTTTGGAAAATTAATTTACAGAAAGTAATTTTGAGAGAAATATGTGTGTTTGAGTTGAATTCTTGAACAAAAAAAGAATATTTTAACTAGCATATATTTACATATAGTCTCACCGTTTTAAAAGTTCGGGCCGTGAGTTGAGGCGTTTACATAAGACGAAGAGGTTTGATGCAGAATAGAGAACACGGGGTATGTTCGCAGATATCTTATGTATTTTCAATTTTATAATTTTAATTGTTAAGAAAGTAAGTAAAAATAATATTTTCAATAATTTTACAAATAAATTCAAACAAATTCAATAATATAGAATAAAATATTATAACTATTATTTGATATAAATAACAACAATAAAAATAATAATATTTGAGATAATCTTTAAAATACAATCATCATCTACTTTATCATTGTTCTCCTGTAGTTTTTCGCACTCTCAACCAATATTAATCGATTGTTTATATATATTTCAAAAAAAGGACGAGGATAAATATTGTGAGGAATATAGTGAGGATAAAGCCTTGTGATACAGTGGCTATGAAATCTCTATACTATCATTTTGCAAGATATTCATCAAAAATACTATTTATAACGTCATTTTCTATGGGGAGCTGCGCAATACCCCAAAAGTCTCTAGCACGCACCGTGAGTTGGAACCGGAAAGCGTAAAATTTCGCAGACGTCACAAACCAGCCGTCCAAAGGATCAGGTGTGGCCTAAGGTTGTGAGGTGACCCATCCGATGGTGCCTGTCGAGGGAGGTGTTATTTCTGTCACATGATGATCTTAAGAGGCAACGAGTCGTCGCCACCTACAAATCAGTGGGAAGAGCCCATGGTAGTTAAAGGGACGATTGGACAGTGTCGCACCAATGGAAGGACGAGCGTCGTCCACCTACCGACTCGTCTAGTGACCCATGGGGTAAAGGATTTCAAGTAGGGATTTGTCCAACATGATGATGAGTAGGCTAAGAGTCACCCGCAAGGTTCCTGGCCCCTCATTGGGACTAGTCGTAATAGTTTTCTTGCGAAATTAGTAAGGGTGTTCAGAATTCTAAGCTCCTAAATCCTAACCACGCCATTTTAAGCATAGTTAGTAGGGTTTTAAGAGGGTTTATTTATTCTAAACTATTCCTCCCATGCATGCAAGACTAAGGCCTTTCCATTGAAGATCACGCCTAAAATTCCTCAAGTTCTTCCCCGAATTTCTTGGGCTTTCTAGGAAGAGGATAGATTCGGCTTAACCAGCATGTGCGCCACATGAATAAGAGTTTCGCTTTCTCACTCATGCCCAAATTTCTCTTCAAGTTCATAAATTCAAGTGTTAATTCAAGTGTAAGATCATATGGGTTAACGCAAATTTAGAAATTTCACAGATTTATTTATGGATCAATTCCCTTCATGTTTCAAATGATGTTTTAAGATTCATGAGCGCATTTTATGTACAAAATGATTATGAATTCATGATTTCAAGTTTTAGAAGAATTATGCCCAAATATGCAAGATTCATGGAAAGTCAAGTTTATGATCTGTGTTTTCAAGTATGAGGAGAGGCTCTAAAGATGTAGTGAATGTTTATGATTTATCCATGTATGACTTTATGATCTTTGACTATCAAGTCTATTTCAAGTATATTTTCATGATTTAATTCGCTTATAATATCGCCTTACCACGTGGCTTGAGTCTTTGCTCCCACTTTCACCTCAGGTGTTTGAGCTAGGACTCCCCATATTCCGATTTCGACTATGCATGTAATTTCATTATCGCCTTCGTTGAAAATGATGGTCTCGCTTTGTTGCAAAACGATGGTTTCACTTGTTGAAAAATGATGGGCGAGCACTTTGCATGCTTTTGGGAGCAATGTCTAGCACCGAGTAGGCTAGGGGTCCATGAAAACCCCGATTTTAGAATACATGCCAACATGGGATTTCACATGTTACTTTGGGACATTCCTTGGTGAGGTTCCCCTGCCTCGATTGGGCTTCAACTTGATATCGATATCATGGTAGTGCACTTATCCCCGATAAGGCTTGAACAACTCTCCCCACTTGAGTTTAGCAGTTGGGATCGCCTAGCTCTATCATGATAGTGTTATTAATTGACGAGTCTCCCATTGTTCCTCACGATTTCGCTTATGATATTATGTTTTCAATGTGTTTGACCTTAATGAATGTTATCGCTTTATTTAAAATTCGAGTTTTAGCTTTGGATCATTCGATTCGGTTATGAGATCCAAGCTTTATATCTATTCATGTTTTTCGATATTAGCATGTTGCCTTTACCGTCAGAATCTTGTGATGTTTTGATTTATGATATGCATGATTTTCGCTTTTACTTACTCAACTGCTTTACTTACCTTGCAAACTTAGTACATTCCGGCATCGACTCGTATACTTTATGTTGTAACAGCCATGATACGGTCTGACATTCGTACTTAGTACCGCCGCTAGATAGTCTCCGTAGCTTGAATCCAAGCCTGGGGCTTGAAGAGTCCTCATCCTTCGAGGACCTTTAGTTAGTTGAGTTATGTTATTTCAGTTTTAGACTTCTAGTAAGCTAGTTGGGGTGTTGTCCCATCGCCCGTTAGTGTAAGTTAGAGGCTTTCTAGACATAGACTTGTATTTTCGCCTTGATCTACATATGATGTTACCATTGGATAGACGTTTTGTTATTCGTACTTCCGCTATTTTGGAATTCGTTATCATCTTTGTTTATAATGATCTTTAGTTATGTTCATGCCATGGGTTGACTTGGAGCCACCTATGATTCTAGGTTTTGTGTCTCGATTCGGGGTCTCACGGCTCATGGCTATGGCTTTTATTATTGATATATTATAGGAAAATGACTATAATATGAAAATATAATAACATAAACACTAAGAATAAAAAATATTATTTATCAAAAAAATACTTTTAAAATAAATAAATCAAATTTAATGCTTGAAACTACTTTTATGTTCGAAACTTACGCCCGCACTTACGCTAAATTTTGGGGCTTACGCTTTATGGATCTACGCCTTTATTTGCATCCCAGATGCGTTTTTGCAAGCTCCGCCCCGAGACTCACCCTGAAACTAGTCCCGAAACACTTTTGAAAACACTCACAATACGTCAAGTTCTATTTCGATGCGGTCTTTAATTTTTATCCTTTTTAAATTTTAATAAGTTAAAAAATGTAATAATATTAACTAGTCCATAATGTAATAAATAAAAAAATTAAAAATATTTTTAATTATGATTTAATTTCTCACATAGGAAAATCTTTTTTAGAGAATACTTGACTCAAAAACATAAAGTAGTTGTTATTTAATTTGCAAGACATACCTTAACATTGACACTTGAGCATAATCTTAACCTCTTCAAATGAATATCGACGCCACACTATCATATGTCTTTAAATTATATAAATAATCACAACTCATCTCTCTTAACCGATTATAGACTCTCCTTCGATGATGAATGATGCATAAGTGTACAGGGAACAAAACAAATCGCTAATAAATCGACATGGCCACCTCCTTTAGTGTAATCTCTATATTTACTAAACTAATTTGGGAATCCCCATCATCTGTGAAATATGCTTTGCGTGTCGAGAAAAATGAGAAAATTTTTGTTAGACAAGTTAAAAATCACTCTAAGCTCAAATATAATGCCTAACATTAGTAACTCTATGTATTGGCATATTGTTAGTAGTAAAGCACATGGTGGTGCGTAGATGAGTATTTAAATGCATGCATTATATGTATATTTTATGTTAATTATTATAAAAATTTTATCACTATACTGATTTGTAACATTTAATATGATCAATATTAGCATTATGAAGAGGTTATATACTATAAAGTTGTATAGTAGAATAAAATATATAGTATAAGTTATTAGGTTAAATAAATTAACACTTGGTAAAAACGTATTTGTGAGTAATATACTTGTTTGTTAGCACAATAATCGATATCTTGTCATAAACACATTTATTTATATTTGTAATTGAAAGACTCATCAAAATTAGTGGAAACAACCACTAATGATTGCATTAGATAAATGGCTCTGTCACACTTTGGGGTGTGATCTTTATCTCGGATCCCTTGTTTCATTTAGGATGTTTTTATGCACCACGCCTCTTTTTTTTTCAAATTGCATTTTCAAAAAGTCCTAAACATAAGATTGATTTGCATTATAAGTACAATTTTACTTCAACTTTTTAACATTTTAAAAAATAAAATCTTAATCACTTTTAAATTTCTAAATATTAATATTTCTTATACATTTCAAATAAGAAAAAATATATTGTCCCTAATATATTTCTAATTTTCGTGGTAATAAGTCTAACTAAAAATTATAATTAAGATAACATTAAAAAGTACGTGAATTCAAAGCAATTGCACCAGATGCTCAATTGGTCAAAATTTTAACCATTACTTCCACCACTTTAGTCCAATGAATCGAAGGCAGAGAGAAATAAGAAGTTGGTGGAAAGAGTAATAACTGAAAACTACTCTCCTTGTCTCAAAATAAATATTATTTTAATTTATTACATGCATATTAATAAATATTTAATAAATAAATAAATATAAAATATAATTTAATAAATTAATAAATAATTTTGCGCGAATTGATAAATTTTTTATAATTTATAGTAAGTGAAAAAAATAATAATATTAAAAAAAACAAAAAACCACAAAAAAATGAAAATTTGTATAACTTTTTAATTTGTTTTTCCTGAATTTAGATAGAGATAAATAAAGAGCTGATTTAACGGATAGAAACTTAATTAATAATAATTATCTCATAAAATTATTTTTTAGTAGATATTGCTAAGATGATTTTTTTTAAAGTCAAACTCTAAAAAAAGATTAAGAAAACATCCATATTAATTAACCTCAAAACTAATCCGCAACAGTGCAGAAACACAAAAAGATACATGGAGACAGATTCAATCAGATTCCTTCCATTCCATGACAGCTCACTCACAACCATCAATTAGTTCATCCAAGTCAACGTGATCCATTAATTGTCAATGCAAATATATTTACTATCGCTATTTACAATAAACCTCCCATAGTAGACTTGGATAATATTTGATTAACCTTGAAAATAAAAAAGTTAAAAATTTGTAGAAAATATTATCACACCTTCTTTTCCTGTTTTGTTTTATGATCATATATGTATCTTAATTAATTTTACAAAATATTTTATTCATTTTCTATAATATAACAACAACAACAACACGTTTCCAAGATAATCTAATAAAACGTGGAGCCTGTAGCGTTAAAATGTACGCTGCATCTTACCTCCACGTTAGAGAGCAGAGATGTCCGATGGGCCCTCACAAATCAAAGCAATTCAGAAAGGAAATAACTCCATGAAACAAGGCATGTCAAATATCATCTCAAGTATAAATATTATGATACACAAGGTTCAAGAAACAATAGATAATAATCGTAAATCTATGCAAGATAATATTATTACAACTACTAGTACAGGGTGATTTACTAAACATTGTCTACTCCCGCTACCCTACTATCCCCGAGCATGCGGTCTTCCATAGCCTCCTATCTGTGTGGTCATGTCCCTGCAAGTTGCAACCGCATCATGTCCCGCACACCCTAATACTTCTTCTACTACCTCTTACCTCTCTCTTGAAACCATCCTAAAACTCTCACACCTCCGCACCGGGCCTTCAGCATCTTCTTTGCACATATTTGAACTATCTCAACCTTGCTTCCTCAGATCCCGTCCCCTCCACAAGTGGCTACCCCACCTTGTTCCTGACATCCTTATTTTTAATCCAATCTCTCCTAATATGCTCACACATCTATCGCAACATCCTCATTTCTGTAACTTTCATCTTCTGGACGTGAGAATTCTGATAAGCCAAACAGATCTCACCTCATACAACATATTGGTGTTCAACAACCACTCATGAAACTTGCCTTTTAAGCCAGACACCTTCTTATCACACAGACTCGATGCGAGTTTCATTTCATCCGATTCGCACTAACATACTAAGCTTGTGCCACACCCACACCCCCATTACTTTGAATAATAAAACCTAAGATATATACTTGAAACTTTCTTCTTTAGAATAGCTTGTGCATCCAACCTCACTATCACGCTATCCTCATTCATCACCTCACTGAATTTGCACTCTAAGTATTCCTGCCTCGATCGATTCGATTTGAACCCATTGGATTCGAGGTATGTCTCCAAACCTCCAGGCCTATTAACTCATTCACGTGTTTTTGTCAATCAAATTTATGTCATCTACAAGTAATATACATGATACCTCCCTTGAATTCGAGGGCCACTCTCCTTCGTGTTGATTTCAAATTTTTGAAATACTCCTTCAAAAGTTCTTTAGTATTTCAATATTTATAAAACATATCTAGAGATGTAGACAGAAACGAACCTACCCTTGTGGTGAGGGTCATTTGGTAATTTTAAAATAAATATGTATATATGTATATCTTAAATAATATATGTATTTTTATAATGACATTTCTTAGCAATTAAGATAAAGTGATTTTACTGGTCGATCTGAGGTGCATGGTTAGATAGAGTGAGCTCACTTAGACTCAATTTTTTATTTTTGTATTTTCTCGAATTTTTAGTAATTATAATCTAATTTATTTTATTATTTTTGCTTTTTATGTTTCCAAAGAATTCACTCTCATGCTTTATAGTAAGTACTGATATATTTATTTTTAAAAAATTAATATATCTATATTAAAAAGGTAATGGTCCCCAATATTTTCATTTTGTGAGTTCAATTTGGATGGATTCTTTTAGTAGATAAACACCCAACCCACCTTTTCATCACTCATCAATAATATATCTGAATAGCTGTTTAGAACCTAATTAACAAACAGAATATTCTAATTAAGGTGTATACCTATTACTGTTTGTTAAATTAATTATTGGGGAAAAAAAAAACAGTACTACTGGGTATTCTATTTTCTTGTCCGGAATTGACCAGTGAAGGGCCTTCTATTGAACCAAAAAGGAAGATCAACAAACAAATTATCTATTTAGGTTGTAGATTAAGTCGTTGAGCTCTACTTTCTGAAAATTTGCTGGGTGTTTTTGGTGCTTGTTGTTGGGTTGTTAGTTTTAAGATATTTTTTTTTTTTTGACTTCACTTGAAGCAACCCACCTCGTTGTGTATCTTAAATTATCTCTTCTTTTAAACTGTACGGGCTTGTCATCTGGGTTGATCGTAAATTGCTTGAAGGACAAGAATTGGAATTGATCTTGAAATGGGTGAGATGAAAATTTTGAACTTTTTAAGGAAGAATTATGGGGTTTGGCTTCGAATTCTGTTCTATTTATGGTTCTTCTTTGGAGGATTTTGCCAAGTAACCGGACTCAGGCCTCTTAGAGAAAGGTATCGTTCGTGGGGCGATGAGGTTAGTAACTTGCAGTAGTTTCATATATTTGTTGTTTTCCAATTAGGATCACTTCAATTTGGTGTATGCTTTTGTTGATGGTATTTCTGGTCTTAATGTTATTGAAGTATCTGACCGTGAAGATTCTGGTTTCTAATTTTCAAAAACGGAACTTTACTCAATTAAGTGGTTAAGTTATGAAGTCCAAAGCTTGGTGTTTGCTAGCTGGAATTTTAAATGGAAGGAATTTTAATCCTAAGGATTGCATTGTGAAGTCCTTAAGTTATATGAGTGGTTGCTGCTCACAAAAAAAAGTTGTAGGATTGGCTGCTCTTCCTCACTATGGTTTAAATTTCTCTGACTGATACATATAGATCAGATTCCTCCTTAAACTATGTATGTAGCTATGGATTATGCTTTTAGCCTTGTAGTAGGAAAAAAGAAAAGTAAAGGGGTTTTAGCTTCCCATGTGGTGTGTTCTGCCTGAAATGAGAGCATTGTTGTGGTGTTTGATGCATTTGACATTTGCAATCTGGAAATTTCAATTGAATTTGAGGAAAAAGTTCTACTTTTGGTGGTAGCAGTGGTTTTTGATAAATGTGATTTCATCACATGTTTAGAGCCTGGCTTAGCTCGAACTCAAAAGGGTTTCAAGAAAGCACTGAGGTAAGAGATAATAAGAAACTTTGGTGAGATTTTACTCTAGTACCAGCATGTAGTGCTTATCTTTTATTACATTATATCAGAATGGTATACCTGGGATGTAACCAATATAAGGTCGTTGAACTTCAAAGTTTCCATTTATTGAGGTGTTTAATTAAAGTTAAGGATATTTATAGTTGATCTACTTTGATCCAAGCTCAGCAGGCATCATGGCACTTCTGCAGCAAAGATAGAGGAAGAAAATGAGAGAAAAATTTAAAAGAAAAGAGATGGTGCTGCTACATCTTGTCATCTTAATAGAAGGTCATTTCGGTTTGTTGGAAGTGAAAAATAATATCATCATGGTTATCTATCTGTAGAATGATCATTTGGAGCTAATGTTACTCTTCTTTCCCTGATAAATCTAAGTTTATATCAGAGTTTTGCCTTATAGGGTGGCATCCATTTCCAGTTCTTGATCTATGATGGAAAGTTGGACTCTTGAATCAGACAGCATTAGGCCTAAGAGTCAACAACTAAGAATGGGGATTCGGCATTCTTTGCAAAACCACATAACAATAGGGAGATTTGACCTTCTTTAAGCCTCAATAACTAATGAACGATAGTGAAAGATCTACGCTGTCTGATATAGTAGTTATTTTAGTTTAGTTGAGAACTATCTCACAGTAGAACCAATGTTGACATCTAATGGTTGTTATTTTTCGAAGAATAAACAGTAGTCACTTCTTTAGTGCACGTCACCTATAGAAGGAAGTACGAACCTAAGGATGATGTCTAGATGCAGCCAAGGTGTCTCAAAACATGGCTTGTGAGAGGAAGTCAATCTAGAAAACTTGCACAGTTTTGAGTCTTGCTAATATAACTTTATTCCTTAGGTATTAGCTTTGTAAGAAATTCACAAGTATGGATTTATTTTGGAGCTATAAAGTGCTTTTCCAGCCCCAAATACCATGAATTAGTGCCAAAGGCTCTCTTTAAAGCTATTGCCTAGCAGATTTAAGCCTTGGTGGAAAGGTTATTCGGTACCTGTGCCTGTGGGAGGTAGGAAGGACCCAATAGTTAATGTATGATGAAAGTGGCCCACACCACCATTAGAAGAATAAAAGATCTCTTTATAGCAAGAATCACTTGTTGGACATCTTTCTAGCATTTTTGCGATTTGCTTATCAAAATTTTAAGAAAATGTTAAGGCACTTAGTTTTCACTTCTTAATGCTTTTGTAAATGCTATTTTCTGGAGATGTTTGCCTTGAAATTGTATTTCCTCCAAGAAAGCCAAGTTTGTCCAACCTTTGTCGAAACCAAGAAATTGAGACGGTATCAATGTTAAGACTACATTGAGATTCAAGGAGACAACAATATGCTGGCTAAATAATGAAATGTTTGCTCTTAGTATATATTTTGTAAGGAAATAACTTACTTCTGTAGTAACTTGTCTAAATAATTGGAGAAAATCCATATGAACGATTGGTTATGGAGATTATACAATGTCAATTTCATCTTCTTCTCCCCCAACCCCGCCCTTCTAGATAAAAGAATTGAAAGTCTTGACCTCTCACTGAAGGATGGAATGACATGATGCATTTTGTCAAGGAGCTGTGAAGTCAGTTTAACTCCTTTACGTAAGATTGGATGTAAAATTGAGCACAAAAATGCCAATTGACATTTCAGTCTGGCTATATTTAGCTTCCTTTATGAGATAAATCCTATTTCAGTGTAGGACTTTTTGATCTCATTTGCAAATTAAGCATATTGAAGCCTGGGGAGTATTCTACTCATGCATGGCTACCATAACGGTCATGACATTATTACTTAACTGTCTAGGGTACACTGCTCCCGGATTTCTGTTCAACAACAAAGATAGTACAACACATGATGTGTGCAGATGCATGCACGAGTTCGAAACCTGGCTATTTGAACGAAATCTGGTTCTTAGATGGAGAAGGGTAGAGGGGCGGGGCCATCATCCATCGAGGCTCAAAGCTGAAAGACTGAATTTTCTTGGGTCAACATTTGTGCTAGTGGAGTAGCATCCGAAGCCCCATGTCTTCTCTTTCTTCTTCTGTCGGTCCAACTAAATGTTGCTTCTTTTACGGTGACATCAGCCACTGAAATCCAAACCATCTCATATTCCCCCCCACAGTCCAGACTACAGGCGCTATCTCACAGTCATCAAAATAAAAAGAGAAAAAAGAAGAAAAGAAAAGTAACTATGTCTATATTATGCCTGCTTGTTCTTCTGTCTGACCGCTGATCACATTCTCTGGTTTTGGTAGCAGTGGCTTTCACAAGGAAGGATGAGAATGAATTAGGGCCATTTTCTGCTTGGAATATAACAGGAACCTTCAGAGGTCTGTGTGTTTCTATAAACCTATTCTCTGGTGCTTATGTTGCATTTTGAGTTTAGACATATTCTCATGTTCTTCCTTTACTTATCTGATGATTAATTTCTTTTGAAGATAATGATAGTACCTAATATGTCTTGTCAAATAGACTGCAGGCTATTGATTGGGCAGAACACATCTCAAAGAAATGAAGAAAAAATATCATACTTGCTCAATTAAATAAACTTTCCTTGTTACTACTGTCTTGAATCTAATAATATTTTCCTCTGGAATTTGAGCTGCAGGGTCTTTGGAGGCTCCTAGATTCAAAGAATAGCTCTCCCCTGTTTCCTGATTTTAAGAAATCCAATGGCAACTCTATCCTGGAATTGATTAGTACTCCTACAAAAATAACTGGTGTACACTATGTTCAGGTAGTTCTGTCATCATAATTATCAGCTCCCTACCAAATTGTGTTAACTCGGGCCATTTCTTCCGGAAATGGCATGTCTCTTCTATCAAAGAAATGACAAATGAAAAGATATTGTACCTGTAGTTTCTATTAGATGATGATTACTGGAATATAAGTTAACCAAAAGAAAAAGAAGCTACCTGACTGAATTGGATGAAATACAACACCTTCATTGTCTTCTTTTTCCCTCTCGGAAAATAAAGTCTTGCACAACAAATTGCATGCCTTGGTTGTTTAGGTTGCTTATTTTCTCGTCTGACAAAGGATGGGGCATCATAATCTGTTATTGTTGCTGTAAGCCTGTAACTTTGAAGTTCCTATTCCGTGCAGTCTGGGTTTTGGAGATGACTAAAAATTCCCCTTAAGAAGATTGCTTATATCATGATTCTTCTAGAGCCTATGTCATTTACCCAAATCTAAAGCTTTTACTTTGGTTGGATAATATTTCAGCCAGAACAATTTTTTTATTTAACATCCCTACTAGAACACAGAGTATCTTCCATTTATTGCTGTGATTGATATTCTTTAGTCATGGTGGTTTATGATGGTATTTCTGACAGCTATGTGGTTACCCTAGCAATTGCCATTTTAAGCTAGAAAATCAGAAACCTGATAGGCAACAGTCTAATGTGCTTATGCCCTATTGCTAGGCTTTTGCAATGTATTATGTTTCTTTTGATGAGCTTCTCAAAAGCTGTTTTATAATGCTTGAAATATTCAAATTTTTCTATTGCCGACTACAATTAGTAGTAATGTTGACCGGAGCACTTTATCTTCCTCAGCTGAATATACTTTCTATGATGATATCACTTATTTCAATTACATTATCTTCATATAATTTAATGTTGTCAACAACAGGGTGTAATAATTTTCCATGATGTATTTGACAATGAACATGGAGGTGCTCAAATCAGAGTAGAAGGTGTATATGTATGGCCATTCAGACAACTTCGGATGGTAGCTCGCAGGTACTAAGTTTGTCACTTTTGCTGAAACGAAATTCTGAGTATATATGTCTATCCATCTATCCTGCTCCATGGTAGAAATTGATGTAGGAAGGACCTTATATAGTAGAACAACGATAAATAGCTTTACAAATTAAAAGTATGCTCAACTATCATATAGTTAATTCAAAGCTATATTCACTTTTTTATTGAGAGATCGCAATCTGAAAACTGTCTTTACGAAACTGATGACAGTAATATCACACCTCATGATGCATAGGACTTGGTGTTAAGGTTGAGTCAGTTATATCAGGTTAGTGGATAGTACAAAAGATAAAAAGAGATAAAGTCTTGTTAGTAGGTTTTAAGCATGGTGAGGGATTATGACCCTCAGGATAGCTTTGTGAAGTATTATCAAGAAAGATGCTAGAAAGTGTATTTCTTAGGAAAATAGCTGTAAATTTGTAAAGGAAAAGGAAGATAATTTTCTTCGAACTATTTGTTTTAAGACTATACCTTAATGTCATGGGATTGAGGCATAGTTAATTGATTTGATTGATTAAATTGATCCTGTAAGTTGGGACTTGGGAGACCGAGGTTTGAATCTGACAGAGGCAAAAAAAGTTACGTGATTTCTTCTCTGTTGCTTAAGACTTGGTGGATAGAGTCATCTGGTCTTGTATTGGTGGGAGAATGCATGAATATAATATAGTAGTGAGCCACATGCATGTTGGTCCGCACACCACTGATAAAAAAATACTTTCTCATGAAAGGTTTCTAGTCACTTTTTCCAAGATGGCCCTCCAACCGCTTTGTCCATAAATTCCCTGCATACAAAAGCTGAGGAAATTTTAACTTTTGGTACTTCCTTTTCTTTGTTTTGTAGCAACTGAACTGTAGCTCAGGTGTCAGGTATTGCAATAAGAAACAACATTAGATAACAAAATAATCTATATATAAAAAACATCTTTATTTCCCCAGAGTTAGGTCTTATAGTTGAGGCTCCTTCAAACAGAAGGAGCTCAATTCGGCATCTAACTCATTAACTAAAATAACCAAATTGCAGAGCACAGACTCGTGGTTCATGTGTCCTTGATTTTTTTATGTGATACGCAAACTCCATTGTGCCCTAGATCACGTTATGTAAAACTTAAATGCAAGCCTACTCATCCATTAAGAAACTTAGTCTACTATGGAGCATTACACCCCACCCCACTTCTCTGTCTGTTTGAGTTCAAGCTGTTGTAGAGTTGGGTTTAAGACATTACTCATGCTTAGGCTCTGATCTAAAGAATCCATCCTAAATCTCTTGATCTACGGAACATATTATGTAAATTTAAAGTTTTGCTCAGTCTCACATTAGCATTACAAGCCTGGAGATGCTATTTGGAATGCTTCATCAACTGACATTTATGCTTCTTTTGCAGCAGCAAAGAGGCATCTTGGTGGCAAGACATTGATTCTGTTACTAAATCCTTATCATTTGGTATTAATCATTATCAATATTTTTTTATCTTTGATGTGTCAATTTATGACTTCTGTACTTGTGGAGTTTTGCTAGCGCTGATCAATTGATTTGTTTAAATTTCTCCATTGCTATTATGTAATCCCTTTATTTTGAATTTTATAATGCTCCGGCACTGACAAATTGAAGGTTTTCAGCCAAGGAATGACATGCTTTCTCTTGTATACAATATGAGACAATGCATGCAAAGTGAAAACAAATCTCGGTGTTTACTTTTGTTATTAAACATTTGCTCATCTCTTTATACAAAAAAAAATGGAACTATCACTCATTTTATGAATTTTCTTCTAGTGGTGATTACTAGAGGGATCTCTTTGTTCCATATAAAAACTAAAAATAATGGAGGAACTTTGTATTGTTCACATATCACTCCCCTTTTCAGTTTTTTCCTATATAAATTTTATTCTCCAACTTAAAAGGGTCTGACATCCTGCTTAAAAAAAAGAAGCTTCAAAGGGACTGACATGATCTGGCAAAAGTTGACAGTATATGTAGACATGCTCTTTATCTGCAAATTGTCAATTTATACTTTTATTGCTCATGTAGCCACATTTAGCTTCTTTTGTGATCAAAATGGACAGAAAATTAAGAAAGCTCTTAATCTTGTTATATTTCATAATGGCAGCCAAGAGACGAGCCATTTAGTTAAATAGATTTAAATTAAAAGGGAGATGCTTTTTTAGTTCAGGAATTATCTGTATTCTGGGTAATAAAGCAGATAACAAATTCTGATTTACATTCTATTCAAAGAATTATAATCAAATGTTGAGTGTCATAAAAAAATGAAATGACAATATCTTTCTTTATCTTACCTTTCCTGGACAGCTTGGAACTTCTCTCATCTCAGATTCCAAGAGTCACTACGAGATAAGATTTGGAAACAGAAACACTGTAATAATGCTTACCTTGATCCAAATTAGCTTTTTAAATCATGGCTGAGACGATGTATTCTGTTCTTGCAGCGCCTATTTATGAGATGGAGAAA
This sequence comes from Datura stramonium, assembly GCA_018107945.1. Classification (NCBI taxonomy): domain Eukaryota; kingdom Viridiplantae; phylum Streptophyta; class Magnoliopsida; order Solanales; family Solanaceae; genus Datura; species Datura stramonium. The sequence continues at coordinate 196,959 of JACEIK010001178.1, forward strand.
CATTGTAATGTTGAAATTGCAGCACAAATTTATCGAGTGTCATCTTCCACTAATGGTATTTGATTTATCTTCTTTACCATCCTCAGCATCCTCTTTAAAACCATTTTGAACTAAACTCTGGATTCCGCATTCATGCTGCTCCTTTCTTTCATTTGATGAAATCTTCTTATTAAATTCCTCTAATTCTGTTTGTTTCCGGATCATGTCTATATTGGATATTATTAGCTTTTAACGTAGTTTTAACTTCCATATTGATGTTACTTGAGAACTTCCTATCATATACTTTCAGAAGCTCTTCTAAATTTCCCTCGAGCATCTTGTAGCGCCCTGATAATGCAAAACAGTAGATATTAATGCAATGTGCTTCTTATACCCCTGATCTTTAATTATTACATATCTGTACATGAGTCAAAATGCAGTTGGTCTAAACCTGTGGGAGATTTTTTCCAAAAAGTAGCATCTATCACTAGAAATTCAAACTTATCCTTTAGTTTGAGGAAATAAGGAAAACAAGTGATTTATCTTAAGTTACTTTTCTTTTTTTCAGATGGAGATCAAGATCATTATCATCTAGAAGGATTGATGGAGAGCCCTTCAGTGGATGATGATGGAGACTGTTTCTCCCCCATGCTATTGAATGCCACTTCTATCAATATAGAGGTTTACTACAACAAAGCAGTTAACTATACGTTGATGGTCACCTTTGTATCCTCCAAGAGTTGTTATTTCATTGATGTTATTTTTTCTATAAACTGCATTTGTGTGGATTCCTTAACTTCTGGAAACCTAGGTTTCTTTTCTTCAAGTGCTCCTTCTCATTCGGCAAAATGGAAACATAGCAATACCCAATCAGTGAGAATACCACTTTCTGTTACATTCAATGACATAAATCTTCACATGTTACTATTTTGCTGTTGCAATGTGTCAAATCAAATGAATGATGTCTGATAAGTTCTTTTCTAGGGAGCTGCCAAAGTTTCAATTTTGATGATCGGGCAACAGGGAATAATTGATGCTTATCTTTGTCTTCTACATCTGACTGCAGGCATACTTGTTGGTAAGTTTGATGGTAGCTGTTATCCAAGTCTTTTAATACACTGTGAGAAAAATCAATCATTTCCTTTGGGTTTCAAGATTTGTTTTTGTATATTTTCCTTAAAAGACTATCGGTATGCTAAAATTTTCAACACTTGTTGCTTCTACATGCAATTCTCCACTGTTTATAACATCCCTCCCCCCTTTCATTCTTTTACAGAATCGCTGTTCAATGCTTTTGCAACCGCTGCATTTTTCAAGTTTGTTGTCTTCTCAATATTTGAGATGAGATATCTTCTCGCTATATGGAAGGCAAGCAGGCTCATGACTAGTGGAGAGGGTTGGGAAGCAATGAGACGTGAACTGTCAGTTTTGTACAGCCGCTTCTGTAAGTATCCCTTGCTGAAATGTAGACACGTGCATAGAATTAAACTGACTAATAGCTATATATGTCTGTACCCTTAACGTGTCTGGGCTGCAAGGTAAAGGGGAATTTAGATGTTGAAGAGTAAATAACACATTTGAGTTTTTCCAGGAGAAGTTTTCTTTGACATAATCGCACCTGCTTTTTGTGCTGCTAATGTGGCTAATACATCCGGGCTCAGATTATTCCATTTCTGTACTTTAGCATACGAGGATGTAACCTCTGATTTTCAATAATTCATCCAATGCACAACTGGAACTTCAGAATTTTTGTAACTTTTGATCTGACATAAGGGTTTTAAGATAATGAAATCAGTGTCTAGATTGCAAAAATGGACAATAAATGAATCTTTTCCTGTTCAACATACTACACAATGCTTGGTTTGGTTCAGACGGGTGCAAAGGGCCTAGGATAAAAGAGTTTTTATGACGTTCTCTCTGTGTCATTCTAACATCATTAAACATAGTGAGCCAAAGAACTTTGTGCTATAATACAAGAGAAAAAGTCATAAAATTTTGTAAGGAAACACAAAAGCAATTTTATTAGGTCTTTTCTCTCCCTCCATCTCACAACAAACTTGATCTACATCTGATGTCAGTACAACCCACTCATATCTCTTTGTTTTCCAAAATTGTTTTGCAGATGGGATCCTTTTAGGTGGAATTTTAATCATGTATGAATTCCATAAGTTTCTGCGGCCTCTTCTTCTCCTTCTACACTCTTTTTGGATACCTCAAATTGTAACTAACGTTATTCGTGACTCGAGAAAACCATTACATCCTCATTATATCTTGGGAATGACTGTTACTCGGCTAGCAATCTTACTATATGTCTTTGGTTGTCCTCAAAATTTTATGCGCATAGAGCCTGACAGAAGTTGGTGCATCTGCTTGGGAATTTTCATGGCAGTGCAGGCATTAGTTCTACTTTTGCAGCACTATCTTGGATCTCGGTGGTTCATTCCACGACAGGTATTATGCTGCTCCTTTGATTTTCGATGATACAGATTATGTTATTAGGAGTGAGAAAACAACTTAGAATATTAAGTTTTCCCTGACCTATCTTTTCTGATTAATTATACAAAGGCAGATGATTTAGCCAAAAAGTAGACTCTTCATAAAGAACCATTTAATCATCTATGAGTTTTGTAGTGACCTATCTTATGTAAGCTTTGTTAACATGTTGCAGATTTTACCTGAAAAATATAGTTATTACAGAAGATTTGACCAGAATGGAAATCATGCCACTGACTGCGCTATTTGCATGACTGCTATTGATCTCACTCAACGCTCAAATAATTGCATGGTAATGCAACATGTATTGACTTTTCTCTCTATAATGTGGAATTTCTATCAAATATGGTTTGATATTACTAGTCGAAAGAAAAATCCATATGGTTATAATGTGCCAACTGATGTTCAGGTAACGCCCTGTGATCACTTCTTTCATTCGGCTGTTTGCAAAGATGGATGGACATAAAGATGGAGTGCCCAACATGCCGACGTCCTCTTCCTCCAGCCTGAACAGATGTTTTTGAATTCTGTTAAATATAGAGCAACTGACATCACCAACCTGTTTAAATGAGGTAAATGGCTGTATGAAAATATTTTAAACATCAGGTAGGACTTAAATCCAAGTAGAAACAAAAGATACTAGGTGATTTTTTCCATCTAACAAGCTTTGGGACAGAGTTACTCGGCACCAGGCTGGTTAGAGTGAGAGCACCAGTGGGATAGTTGATGCACACAAGCTAGTCCGAATACCAAAATTATAAAAAATGTTTTTTAAAAAAGTACACTTGTGGGCGGACATAAATTGTGCGGAAGTTCATTGCAGCCATGAGTTTTGGAGCAACAAGTTGTCTGACTAATAAGCCTATTTGGCCCAGAGTAGCTTCCAGGATCTGTTTACTTTGAAAATACTATTGTCACAAGTGTTTTATCAAAGTGTACTTTAAGGTAGTAGCAGTTTGTATTTAGTTAATCAATTCAAATGCACTTTTACAATATTAGAGTAGCAATTACGCCGACTTGCTGTCCCAAAATTGCCTGGAGAAAAGCTACTATTGTAAGCTTCTTAAAAACAACTTCTGCTACTATTCAAAAGCACTCCCCTCTTAGTTTGGCCAAACACCTCAATTCTCTAAAATAAACACTTTCGGTTTTTCAGAAGCTTGGCTAAATAGGCTATAAATGCATAACACTGTGATTATTTCCTCTGTAGATTAGACAGGTTCCTTCTTCCCTGTGATCCAGATCGAAAAATGTGTGACTGAGCTTTTGTACGTTTCCCGTGTTGATGTGCCGGGGTGGATCAGAGCATATTCTGAGAAGTCTTCAGTAGTTTTTTTTCTTTTCTTCAAATTTTAACGCAGATTTCACCAGATTGCGCCGTGCAGTTCTTTTGTGATATGTACATTATGGTTGATGTAGTTCTTGTCCAAAGGTGATAACATTCTAGTTTTCTCTTCTTGTATTCCATTACATTTACTTCGAGATATTGGGGGGTGAAAGCAAGTTGTAAATGGTAGCCTTAAGGATCAGCACTAAGGGTGGCAACGGATTGGAACCGGAATCATCGGATCGTTTTTCCGTAAACGGACCGGGTTTGGGGACTTGCTGACTGGAACCGAGTGTACCGGGTGTTTCACATTGTCTGGTCCGGCACTCGTCGACCGGGTCCCAACCGGGGGCCAATTATTTTTTTAAAAATTCATTTCTTGTATTTTTTTTTAAAAAGTTTAATTTATTTCATAGCATTATGCATTTTTTAAGAATTTAAGTTAACCATTCTCTTAGGGAATACTTTTTGATTTTTATTTTTTAAGTTATAACTTATAAAGTTAATAACTTAAGGAACTTTAAATATTTTAAATAACTTATTAAATATTTTAAAGTTAATACTTATGAACTTTTTTACAAAATTAACTAATTGTTTTTATAAAAGTCAAAACTAATTAAATTTGTGGCTTATTAAAGTTTTAGTAAAATTGTAAATAGTAATAAATTTATGAAGTAACTCGGTAAGTTACTAAGTTAGTAAATCAAATATAAATTAAATTTTAAATAAGCTTCTAAGTATTTATAAAATGAGTTGAATTAAATAAAAGACAATTATTAAAAAAATTAAGGCGAATAGCCTATAAATTTATTCAAATAAATAAAATCGTACATGTAATACAAAATATTTAGAAGGTTAAAAATTATCTAATCTATGCAGCCACCTTTAGAAAGAGTTTTGTTTCACTAGGTCTCTATTATTATACTAAATAACTAAAATCTATAATCTTCAAAATGTTTTCGTAACTTATTTATCACCCTCCGTAATATTTTCCGAAATTGGTACTCTTCCTTGTTCCTCTGTTGCGTCCATGTCGTCATCACTATTTGCCCCAAATACTTCATCTATTTCATCTTCAATTTGAGCGTCTCCAATAATAAATCTTCTCGCGCTGAAAGCTTGCTCCGAAGCTACCGAAGACGCTTAATGGCTAAGACATCTCGAACCACCCGTTGTCTTGGATATTTGCTCCTCATGGTTCTTCCACCATGCCAAAAGTTGCGGTTCATTTGCTTCTCATGCTATTCGTGCTCGCAAATATAAGGACCAAAGCCACATCGTTAGATGATTCGAGACCAAGATAATCACCCATCAAGTCATTAACATCTTCTACCCTAGGCCTAGAACCAACATGTCGCTGTTGGAACATTTTTGTTCGATTGTTCTATATACATTATATGTTTCTAGCTTTAGATATTATACTACTCTTACACATCTCAAGAGTTGGCAATTCATCCGGTTGAATTTCTAAATTTGTATAAATAACTTCAACCATTTCTTCAACACCTTGAGTTTTATAAAAAAAGGTTGAATAAAGTAGCAAATAAACAAATTTGGGGAATAGGGAAAATATTTTTAAAATTTTTTCAATCATAATCGAATGCATTTCAATTTTTTTAAATAAACAAATAAAAACCTATTGAATAATTTTTTCTCAAGATATTTATCAGGAATAAGTGACCAAGTTTAATTAGAATTTATAATTAACTAATTTTTAAAATTTAATAATTTCATAAACTTGAGCCCACTATCATCACAAAGTCTTGAATAAGTATCGCCATGCGATAAACATAAGCTACTTCAAGCATTTCATATAAAGAGTTCCATCTAGTAGACACTTCCCCGTGGAACTTTTCTTATATTCAAGTTGGCATTCTACACAACGATTTTTATATTCAACAAGTCTAGCCTTTATTTTTTGTTTTAAAAATTCAAGCACAAGCAAGTCTAACTTTTTGACAACTAAATTCAAAAGTATCAAGACCATCTTTTACTATTAAATTAAAATAAGTAGCGCATTTAACATGGAAAACATCATTATCAATTGACAAAGTCTTGATTTAAAAATCAACTGTATTTCAAATTATTAGAATCATTGCCTAAAGTGATACCCATTATTTTATCACAAAGATTAAATACTGTAAAATACCTCCTATTGTAAAAGTTATGTTAAGAACCGGTTTCATTTCTTCGCTACATATTTATATCCTATTATTTTTTTGCATATTCCATTCATGATCAATCCAATGAGCAAGAATGTAAAGAAACAATCATTACCGTTATATACTCACCTACCCATATCATAAAGTACTGATATTCTACCATTAAAATATACAAAGAGATAACGAAGATAATGATAAGATTCTACCTTGATATTTAAAAATATCATTTTTAATTGTGTTTCTAGAAAAATCTTGAAAAGATGGATTAAACACCTGGACATAATGAATTAAATCAGATGCGAAAACCTAAAGGTAAACCACGAACATTTACCATTTTAGCTAATTCTGACGATCTTTTCCCGACTATATGTGACGTTTGTGCTTGGGCCAACCGGGTTGGTCCTATTTAAAACAATTTGAACCATGTTAGACCCTCCCACTTATAGATCCTTCAGCAAAGGTGTACCATTTTTTTTAGCCTTAGCAATGCTTTCTAGGTGAGCAAATTCTTTATTACACGATCTTAAATGTTTAGTTAGTAACCCCGTCCCACCTTTCAATCCCCCAATCAAATGTTTTAATACTTTCTTACATTTTAAACAAGAGTTTTTTCACAATTTTGCTCCATAAATTGCCAAACTAATGATCTTTAGGACATTGGCCCTAGTGGCCCTAGTAAATGTAGGTAACTCCGTAACCGGACTAGTAGGGGTAGGGGTCTCCTCTAACTCTTCTTCTTGTACCTCTTGAGAATCCTCTAAATCTTCTTCAAAATTAGTATAAATTCTATCAATTATATCATGGTCTAATTGAGTAGTAGAATTAACATCATAAGGTTGTTGACGTGGTAAGTAAGTTTCATCTACATTACTTTAAATCTAGACGTGATGTGTGGTAATGATCTAGAACTATTTTCACGTCTCCTATTAATAATAGCACTCATAATTCTTTTACCTCTACTTTGTTTACCGGCATCCATATTTAAAATATAAAATAAGCAAATAGAGATATTAAATAAATAAAAAATAAATAACAAATTAACAAGCATTAAAAATTATAAATATAACAACAAAAAAAATTATAAGTAAATAAATAAGGAGATTAAAGTTGGAACGAATGTACCGAATGTTTGCCTTTTATGCAAACGTTAAAAGTCGGAATTGAGAGATGACAATTGAAGCTTGCAAATGGCTTCAAAAAAATCACCTAACTCCAATTAACTAATACCATAAAATATAAAATTAAAATATTAGAGAGTAGAAACTAGAGAGAATTTGTGAGCTTGAGTCTTTGAGAAAATAATAGAGAGAATTGAAATTTTTTTGAGAAAAATAGGATGAATATGAGATATATTTATAGTGTAGAGGTGTTAGGGGCGAAAAATAGTTGTTAGGAGTCGTTGGTGGGCCCAACTGTCCGTTGCCAAACGGCTCCTAACGGTCATTACCAAAAAAAAAATTAAAATTAAAATCAGACCGTTAACCGAAATCGAAACCGGGTCTACGGATATCAGTTCAACCGATAAATTTTTCCATTTCGAACCAATTTCCCTACTCGGTAACTCCTATACCGGTTTTTACCGGACCTACCGAAATCGAATCTTATCGGTACCGGGTCCGTTACCAGAATCGGGTCGGACCCGATTCCCTTGCCGCCCTTATTCAGCACCTTTGAAATAGGTGAATTACAGGTAGAGATAGCAGCAATGGTTTTTTCTTTTTCAATAGGAACAGCAAATGTCTGTACAGTCTGCAGATTTTCTGGTATTCATGTTTTGTTAATTAAAAATTTAAAAACCAATGCATTATTAATAAATTCAGAATTAGTCGTACTATATCCCCAAAGTACAAAGAATTAAGCTTTCTAAAGCACGTACGTATTATAAAACTTATTTATTTATTTTTTAAAATAAATTCAAGGAAGAAATATGCAATTGTAGTTTGTTTGGTAAATTTTAGCCTCTTTAGGACTGTATATATTAGTTATTTTATTTTTATATTTGACTTTAGGAATCAAAGTTATAGGTGGCATTTTACGATAAGAATTTATAATCGGAGCTCGATAAATTGAAATAAACTGCTATTGCTATCGATATCCTATTAAATCAAAAGTAAATGAACTCAAGGGCCACCTCTGAGAGTGAAACATTATATTGTATCTATATAACGATTGGATATAAACATTTAATTATGAAATAATTAGTATGAACAAAAGATACCTTTCTTTTTGTGGAAGATCCCAGCATCCTTTTATCTTAGAATCAATCCCTTTTTTGGGAACTATTTGGTGCCTTTTTGCAATGAACAAATGACTAGAAATTAAAGTCAGAAATTTAGTAAAATCAGTCAAAATTAGCACTTTTATAGTGAAAGGCAAAATCAAGCAATATTTAAGTAGGCGTATTATAGAACGATAAACAAAATTACCAGTATAATGATGTTTTAGAGAAGTTATCTTGCAAAGAGTACTGATTTAATGATGGATAGATTGTTGTCACGGAAAGGTAACAAATAATACGAAAAATCAATTTTAGAGAAACTTATTTGCTATCGTAAAATAATGTTGTAGAGAGGTCAGACTATAATACAAGAAAGATGAAATTTATACGATGTAGACATCAACTTGATTACAATCAAGATTTCCAAGCCTGAGAATTATTGTTTAGGACAACACAAATAAGTATAGAGAACATCATTATACAACATATATACAGATAAACCATTTAACATTATTCCTTTTTTTTTTACACCAGAACACTAGAGAAAAACAAAAGAAAACTCCAGCTAGTTACTAAGTCACATTTTTCAGCAGAACCAACTCATAAACACCAAATATCAAGTGCCACAATGAAATGCTAAACAATCAATGGGGTGCTCAGCCACAGCATCACATTCCTTCTTGCTTCTCTGAAGAGGCTTCTCTGGCAAACAGTTCCGACGATCATCGTACAGTGTACCCTTTGATGTCAGGTTGCTGCAAATCCCTTGCTCCTCACAAAAATAGTTATAAGAGAATGTGAAGTTTGAGAGCTTAGGCAAAACACATATTCCCTCTGGCACAATTCCACTAAACATGTTATGTGCTAAATTTAGTAGCTCCAAGTGAGCTAAACCAGCAATACTATAAGGTATTGGCCCTGCTAACTTGTTACTGCTCACATCAAGAACTTTTAACTTGTACAGAAATCCCACTTCAGGAGGCAAACACCCTGATAAGCTAGTATTAACAAGGAGCAATTCTTCCAAGGTGTTTGCAAAGTTGGCTATGCTAGGTGGCAAGCATCCTCCAAAGTAGTTATTGGCAAAAACCACAACAGAAGCAGAGCTTGATCCTAGATTTGAAGGGATCATGGAAGTGAAACGGTTATTGTTAACGAAAATAGCATCGAGATCCTTGCTAAAGAGTTGAGGAGGCAATGGCCCTTCAAACTCATTGAAGCGAAGATCAAGATAACTTAAGGAAGGAAGAGAGAGCACAACACTAGGAAAAGGTCCTACAAATCGGTTGTTACTGAGATCAAGCTCATACAGGAGTGTAAGATTTGATAAAGAGAGTGGGAGGATTCCACAGAATCGATTGCTGTTTAGGTGCAGCAACGCTAAGTCATTGAGAAGCCCGAGTTCGTCAGGTAAGAAACCAGCTATATCAGCATGGTTCAGATCAATGCCAGCAACAGCTTGGACATTGGTGTCATTAGGGAATGGCGCACAATAAATGCCAGTGTAGTTACACACTGAAGGGCCAACCCAATTAGCCGTCATGTTGTTAGGATCAGAGTAGATAACGTGTTTCCAAGCTTGGAGAGCAATGTAGGCCTTTTTCAGCCTCTGGTTTGTTGTGGCCTTAATGGGAGAGGAATGGCTGTGTTTGGCTGCTAAGTTGTTGAACACACTGGAGGTGAGACTTAGAAGCAAGAGAACAGAGGCAGTAGTGGTAATGGGAAAGGAAAATGAAGCCATCTTTAGTTAATGACTGGGCAATGCAAGCATTAATCAACATCCTCTGCTTGGTTTTTGTAAGGTGAGATATCCTTTCTTTTTCAAATGCTTTTTTAAGTCCTCTGGTTAATGATGTAATCTAATACCTCCTGTTAGAACTAATGCATCCACTGAGCATTTTACAACAACCGAAATAACAGCAACCTAACAACATTAAGAAAATAGCAGCCAACATAATGATGTTTTTTACAATGTTTTCACACCTTTATCAGATGGTTTATACGAATTTTCTTGGATTCTAGATCCTGCAACAAGACGTGCAAATTTAATGTCAACAATGATCATGCTATTAGCAGACAAAGTTAAGAGTTAGAAGAAGTGAATGACATAGACTTCCCTCCTTACGGTAGCTTTCTCAGTTGTTTGAAGTGGGGTTGAATAGGGACACAGTATAGGTAAGGGTAAACAGGGTCTTAACTTGAATTTAAAGCAAAAGACTTTGTTTCAACAAGGTTTTTAAGGTGATAAAATTGTGCTGGGGTTAGCACTCAGCTCGAGGAGCTTTCGTCAAAGCATAACAGGGACATCAATGACTATGTTGCCTTGTTGAATGATGGTTATAGGCTTATTGCAGCAAACATCAGGTTTACCAAATAGGAAGAATTATGTAGATCAGATGGATTACATCATCTCTCCTAGGACATCCAAGATCTTGTGGCTCAATTCTCCTATAATGCTTTTAAAAAAATTCAACGAGAACAAAAAGATCACGAAATTTTGATGTTTATGTTGAAACTTGATACGACACAAAGAAGAGAGAATACTGAACCTGGACAATTGATTTCGAATATTTGTCATAATAAGCTAGTGAGACAACATAATGAGCTGCAGCCAGTAGCGGTAAATTCTCAGGTGCCACATATTGGAACTATGATACTTTGGATTCTACTAATTACTTCTGTTAAATGTTTTAGATGATTTGAACACTTTAATCAGATCCGAATCGTTACTTCCTCTTGGCAATCTGTTGAAATGACTCTTGCTACCAAGTACCAGAAAGTTTTACTGTATAACAATTTCTGCATAAAAGACAACTATAACTAGAAGCAGTTTCAGAGCTCCATTGGCAACAAGTAAAACTTCAAGAGAAACAGTGTTCCTGAATAAAACTTGAAGGGGAATTAAAACAAGTGTGACAATAAGTGACATGGTTTCAGAAAATTATTCAAAAGCACTGGATAACCAAGGAAATATACACAACCAAAGGACAGTCATTTCGTCATCATCACTCATCACCACATTAAATCAGCCACCGCCACCAGATCCATATTTCTTTCCAAACATAATGAGCTGCAGCTTATCGTACCCGGCAAGAACACCAGCACCAGCAACAGCACGTAGAATATTTGCTCCAGCACCTTTGAAGAGGGATTTAGCGCCTTCATTCTTAATAATCTGAGAAAATGCATCAACTGAACCCTTGTACTTGACTGCTTCTCCAGAAGTCATCATCATTCTTCTACGCACAGTATCAATTGGGTAAGAAGCCAAACCAGCACCAATAGTAATACCCCATCCCAGCAAGAAACTCGCAAAAAAACTATCCTGTTAAAAACAAAATGTTGCAGTAGTGTTAATACCAGCCACATTATGGACACAGAAACTAAAGTTATTAGAAATAGAGATGGCAAATCCATCCTTCAGTTCTAAATGTTGGCGGTATGACCCAACAGATGAGGGACTGATCACACATAAGTCACAAGCATGCAGTGAGATGGTTAATTCATGTGTAACCTGAGTTGAATCACCAAAATATGCAATCATATCTCAAATGATAAACTTCTACATATAGGTAACAAATCATTGACGAAAGGGAGGAGAAGAAACAGAAATATTTGGGAAGTTGAGAGGGATAGCAAGTGTGTCAGAAGGACAAAAGAATCCAGCGCATGGGATAAGAGTGCTTAAAATATGATTTTATAAAATACAGAGGAAATTGAACCAGAATTAGGAGTTCTGATACCTGCATGTCACCAACTAGAATTACTGGTTTAAGTGAATCGTACATTCCAAAGTACAGACCACGGTAAACAATGATTCCCACACATGAGATGGTGAATCCACGATAAAGCCCACCAATACCATCTGATTTGAGAGTTTTCCTGTAAACGTCAACCAAACCATTAAACTGCCTCTCACCACCCTTTTTTGCAGCCTTATTATCATTAGCAAGACGTGTTCTTGCATAATCCAAAGAATACACAAACAAAAGGGATGAGGCACCAGCAGCACCACCAGATGCCAAGTTTCCTGCAAACCATTTCCAGTAGCCATCCCTGTCTTTCTTGAAATTAAACAGTCTCTTAAAGTAATCTTTAAAAGCGAAATTCAAGGCCTGCAAAAAACAAAATTCAGGAATTAATAAATATGAAGGACGAAAAATGCTGCAGTAGCGACTAGTGACCACAAATTTTAACTACTCAAATGTACCTATGCTACTTTCAAGTCCTCTTCTTTTTTCCTTGTTTGGCAGTGCACATCACTAGAGAGATTTATAAAGTTTAACAACATTACAACAAAGAAAAATGTAACTAATAAAAAAAAATCAGGAACTAATGATCCCTAAGGACACAAGATGATGTAGTGATGACCACATAATTGTTTAAACTACTTAAATGTACTGATGATACTCTCATGTCCTCCTCTTCTTAGCTTTTTTGACAATAAGCATCACCAGAGAGATTTATAAAGTTTCACAATCATTATAACAAATAAATCAAAGCATTTTAAAATTGATGGCAAAACATATTCAAATCCAGGTCTTGGTGGACACAATAAGGTTTACCAGTAACACGAAAATAGTTAAGATACACAAACCAAGACAATGCACATCCTCAGAGAGATCATGAGATCTCAAAGTCATTACAACAATAAAAGTAAAACGTTCAAAGTAATGATGGCAAAACCAGTTCACAAAAATGTTTTGTTGTAGTATTATCTTAATAATTGCCTTCGGTAAATAACAACCACCTTTGGACTAAAAAGTGATCAAAAAGGGGAGGAGTGCTCGCCAAGTGTTATGAAAAAAGTTAGATAGCAAGCTAAATTGAACAGTGTCAACCAACAGAAAGTAAGGTCGTCAACCTGAGTAGGGAAGTATCTGATGACATTTGCAGTATTGCCTCTCCAAAGAGCAAGGACGCCTTCATCCTTGATAGTTCTGCCAAAGCAGTCCGTAATCCCTTTATAAGGTTCAGAAAGTCTACCAGCTTTTATCATCTCATCCTGATTCTGAATCAAAAGCTTGACTCTCTCAATTGGAGCTGCAGCTGTCTTAGACACTGCAGCAGAAACCCCTCCCATGAGAAAATCCACGACGAAACTGTTAGCTTTCTTCTCTTCAGATGGGGCCTGTATGAGAATAGGATTGACCAATGGCCGGTTTTCCAGGTTAGTGGCTTGGCAATTTGTCATGAAAGCACCCCGTAGAACTTCATTGACATATCCACTAGTCATGTTGTATGAACCAGCATACTTAGAACGCGTGTGGGGAGATATTAGAGAGAAGAGGTGTGAATGCCCATGTATTTTCTGAAATGCAGACGGAGGCGCTGACCTGTCCCCCATGTTTGTAAATCAACACGGTGACCTGCAAAGAAGAGATATAATAACTGAAGCATTCCTAAAGCTACAAACAAGTGGAGTACGGAAGCTTCCTATAAGCATGGAGCCAAACAATTAAGCTACAATGTGGAGTTTTTCAGTTCAAGCATTGAGAATAGTTCAAAAACTGGAATGCAGAAATTTAATCACTAAGCAGTCAAAACCCTACCAATAAAGAAACACATCCACACGAACATTGAGCCAAAGTAGGAAATCTAAGCAAACACGATAGAATACTCACTAAATAATTCAACACACAGTCGGAAAAAGCTATTTGACAACTACCTATTGACAGATATCAACAAAGGAATTAGGTAAGAAAATATTTTGGATCAGAGAAACAATGGACTGTTCAGAGACAAATTAGAACTGAAGAAAATTAGCCAAATATACCTGTAGTAATTGCACCTCCAGAAAGTCACCTAAACCTTTAGATTATACATAAATAACAAAGATATTTTACCAATAGTATCCATAGAAACAAACATATTCTCATATCCAAGTTCGAACTCAAATCAGAAGTATCAAACCTCAAACTAGGCACAGAAAAAGGAAATGAGAAATGGTCTCAAGTCTCAACTACTCTGGACCAAATTATCATTCAGAAAAAGAAAAAAAAATTGCAAAGGGGAATTGTGATCCATCAATCATACAACAACACAGTAAAACACAATTGCGGTACTAAGACATCAATAATTAAATGAAACTAAAGCTCAAATCAACTTCTTCTAACACAATTCTTAGCTATATGAACTTCACGATTCACTGATCTAATGATCCAATGAAAATTACCCCTAACTGAAAAAACAAGTGATCCACAGTCCATATACAAATATTACACACAGTAAAGCTGTTTCTACGTGTAGGGAGAGTGAAAACCCATACCTGAGAAAGGGCGAGAGGTATCGTTCCCACCTCTGAGGAGAGCAGAAAGTAATATTTCTTTTTCAAAGAAGCAGAGTATGTTTAGCAAATCGAGTCTTCAAGTTTCTAGAAGCTACGGAGGACTAGGGTTTCCAAATTATTGACCCATCTGACCCTCTTTCTCAGCGAAAATTATCCTAATTGCCATTTTCGCGGTTCATTCAACAGTCCTCTTTGACTCTGCTAGTCCTGGATAGTCCATTATGGTGGCGCTGGGACTAAGGTCTGCCTCAGTCTATTTCTACAATTCCACAAAAGGGGAAAAATGAAGAATATAATTATCAAATGCTACTTTCTTTTTTTCCTATTTTATGTAACTATATCTTTTTCTTATAATCATTGTGTAGGGCGGGCCAACTTGGTGCAGATTAATTTCATGTGGCACTCTTTTGCATTAGTATATAAATTGGATAGCTCCATCCATCATAACTTGGATAGATGAAAAGAAATGACCAATGTTATTTTTTTTTGTTTAGATTTGAATATAAAACTTTATGGTTCTCATTATCTCACCCACCAGACTTTAACATATGAAAAGAAATCACCTAATATTTTGCCTCCGCTAAAATTTAAATATGAAATCTCATGATTCTCAATCCAATTCATTAACCACTAGGCCACTCTTCGATGTTAAAAAATCATATTTGACTTGAAACAATATCAATTATATATGTAATTAGATTTATGTATCATATTAAGGATAAAGAACGAAGATATTAACATACTAGTTAAAAATTAATTTCACAGATATAACATCCCAAAACAGGTAAAACCTTTTATAAGTTGAAATGGAGAAAGTACTTTTGTGTGAGCTGTCCCAAAATTTATGTATTATCCAAGTGACAGAAACAACGGAGTAGAAAATAAACATAAAATTTTAGTTAATGGAGAAGTTCCAAATGAAATTTCACATTGTAGCGAATATAGTTACAGTATCTGATATGTAGAAGTTGCTTCCCAGTCAATTATTTGAGAGAAATGCAAGTAGTTAAGGAATTAACACCAATTATATGCTGTTTTTGGATACAAATTGCACATACAAGCCTAGCCTACCTTTCCTGAAAAATAATTTAGGAATGACGGAGACCAAAGAGTGAAAAAAAAAAAAAGGGGCAGCAGCACCTACAGTCCTACAGGTTCATGAATATCATTAAGGTTTGTAGGCCAATCCCTTTAGCGCCTTGATATATGAACATGAATGTATACAGTTTCATATATCAATGAGGCTTTGATACATTGAACTGCATCAGGGCTCATTCTTCTACACACCGTGCCTATGAAGAACATAAGGAAGTTTTTTGCTTTGCCAGCAACTGCCTAAGCTTTTTGATCAGCTGCGGACTTGAGCACATATAATCCTGGAATGACTCCCTCAGGCTCTTCAACATGTTCTTATGATCTTCAGTGCGGTCTATATTAAGTAACTTGGTGAATAGGTTCTTCCATAGTTCAATTTTCCAGTATCTGAAAGCAGAATGGAGAATAAGGAACCTAAGCAACTGGAATTTTGCCATTTCGTGTGGACCATAATGACTTGATACTATATGCCAAACCATCCGAAATTCAAACTTAGAAGACGATGCAAGTGTTAATTGCATAATATGCATAATATAATGAGAATATGGACACAAGATATGCCAGCAAACAAGCAGTGGAGCAATGACATACCGCTTAAAAGGCAACTTAGGTTGATAATTATGGCCACCATGGGGAGAAGGTCTTCTCTCAATCTCCATATATGAATTGTGAAGCATCATGTGTACAATAACGCAGAGGCCATATGCATCCACCTGGTATCCCCATAAGATGTCAAAATCTAGTTTCCACTCTGTACCAGTTTAATCATCTGGATTATGAAGTTGCCAGATCTTGAAAGGCACTTACCTGATACTTCCATGGCATTTTTTCTTGCATTTGGATGCAGCGGAAACCAGAAGTTCGACTGTCCCCTATAAACTCAGTCTGGTCAGGGAAGAGGCTCAGGTCTATACCCCTTCCCCAGTCGACAAGGCTAAGTCCCTAGAAATTAAAACCGTGATAGTCTGATAATGTTCATGAAATACTATTTACACACAAGGCGTAAAAAAATACCTGATCCCTCCATGGACCAGTACGTTGACGAAAAGTGTCCAGGTCCTCTGCCAGATCATCTCTGAAAAGGGGCAATAGCAAATACTTCATTAGAGATGATACGCCTAAATTACACTCTTTTCACAGTTTAACAGTTCAAATTTTATTTCAAACTGCCGAAAATTAGGTCCAATTTCCCAAAGCAGAGTAAGGTTTCCCTTATTTAACTACTACTATGCCTCAAACCCAAACAATTTGGAGCTGGCAATATAAATCATCAATATACCTTCTGCTCTATTTAATAAATAATTTCAATCTCACCTTAAAATCCGTTCTTAGTCAAAATTAGGGCTTTTAAATTGGGTCAGATGAAGTTTTCATCTGAGATCCTCAGAAGGCTTCCAGGGAATTCATCAATAGATATCAAGAGCTATCCCCCTCTTAACCTTAAAGAGGCAAAAATAACTCCCTCTGCCACAATAGATTTACATGCTGTCCTTTTTGAAATCCATCCAAAAACTTTACGTTATTTAATAAATAGTCCTTGCCCAACAATTGAAACTAATATACCTTTCTACCCATTTTATGTGATATTGTTTCAATGAATATGGAGCTTCAAATGTTAATTTGACATTTTAAAATTTTTTAGTAATAGTGGAAGAGAACATTTGTCATAGTTGTTGAACGTTAGTTTGTTAGAGAAAACATCCAGTCAATTTAAATTTGAATCATCAAATAAATTCAATTTTTTTAGATTTGTAAGAAGATAGATAAAATAATATTACAAGGATAGTATCAAAAATGTCTTAAAATGAAAATAGTCTCATATACATCAAAACACAAACGTGCTGCTTTACAGCATTTCAAACTTGATGTCATATCTTATAATATAAACTTTTTCACATTTTGTTTTAACCATTTCCCTACCAAAGTAAAAATTAATTTCAAAAATTTCATTCTTGATTACTGTAACCTTAATTACGGCAGAGGACTGAGTGAGAAATATCATATGAAGCTTTAGTCCACTGTTTATGAAATTATAGTGAAAGTTAGAAGTCCATGTAGAAAAAGCATTAATAGTACAGCAATCCATTCATCAAATTCACACCATGAAACCATAGAAAAATTGACCTGGAAGGTAAATTTGAAGAAAGTAACGACCTTAAATTTCTTTTTCTTTCTTTAAGCCGTATAAACAAGAGAAATCTTAAGCAGCCTACAAATAAAAATTTGCAACCTCATGCAAATTCTACGTTACTTCTCATCATGTCTGAATGGAAATTGGAATTCAAAAAGTATCATTCCTTTCGAATTCGTACCATTTTTTCAGAAGCTAAAGAGAACCAAAAAGTGAAATTAGACCATAGAAGTTGTACAATGCAGACACTCTCCGTTTACCTCTCCCCTATTGATCAAGTATTAACATGTAACACTTTAGCTTAGAAGGAGTAAATAACCTTTCATGTTTGTATAAGGAAATGAAGGCTTTAGTTACCTCGCATAACGAATCAGAAGATTATCGGGTTTGAAGTCACCATGAATAATCCGGGCATCATGCAAAGCTTCTAGAATGCAGAGCATCTCAATGGTGTAATAAATACATAATACCTCTTCCATGGCCCCACCAAGCACAACATTGGAATTGATTGCATCCTGCAAGGTGCTCAAGTGAGGACTAAGCATAAACAAGGAATCATATCATCAAAGTTGAAGGTGAAAGATCAACAGGCACCTACCTGAAGTGTGCCATTAGCCAGGAAGTCAGAAACAAGTATGCTGTAGTCAGAATATAGATGCAGTCTGTGGGCATACCCAAAGCTCAATCTCTGGTGAATAAGAATGAAACAAATCAGCACCATTTTCCTGGCCAGAATACACCAATATATAGTCTAATCTCCAAACTACATACTTCTTTGTCTGGAATCCGCATGTCCAGTTGACGATAAATGTAGAATTCCCAAGGGAAAGCTGGCTTTTGGATCTGCAGAGATCAATAACATAAAAAAGAACATTGAGGACACTTCCACTGTCAGATTTCCTCATGAAGGGAACTAAGGATAAACTACTATATCACCTTAAGTGCGACAACCTCATCCGGATTACCATCACAAAATGCTTTAAATACTTGAGCAAATCCTCCCTGACCTGCACAGCCCTTGATCTGATAGCTGTATCCACCTGAAATAATCATAAGTCCGTGACACAGAAACATTTAGCTGACAGCACACCAAGTTCATGCTCCTACACACCTGAGGTCCTCAGATGTCACTCTTATCATAATGTATCATTTCCGAAATTTAAGGCAAAAAGTGCAATTAGTAACTCTTAGATACCATGCTTTCACTCTTCAAGTTGATGGCCTGCAACAATTTTCAATAAGTAAACCGGTATCACCTATGACCTAAGCTCTCAATCACTACTTTGGTTGTTGATGCCAAAACCAATTTAAAGCTTAGAAGCCATAGTCTTATCCACATAAAGGAAACTTTTTTTCTCTTAAAGGAAATGCTTCAGCAAGTGACGTACTGAGTCATTTCCTTGGTCCATGTTTATGATGTCAGAACAAGATAAGGATATGAGAGAAGGAAATGTATTTACAGGAATTTCTTTCTGGGATTTAGGCCTCTGCCACCTCTCCCTACTGGAATTGCAACATCTACCAAACTACAGCAGTTCTCTAAGGAATGAATTGAGCATTTTGTCTTCTCTAGGAAACAACACTCCTATGGCTCTCTTTTTATTTTCTAGGAGATACCAGAAAGCATATCACTTTAAAAAGCTTAATAATATTCATACCCACCTTCAACTCACACCAAAATTAGTAAAGGAAGAAAAGACAGAAGAAAAATATGGAGAAATATCCAGCATATCAAATACAAACTTATGATGTGTTTAAACATTTTGAAATTTTCTGGAGCATATAGAGCAAACAATTCAAGGAAAATGTGGCAAACAAACCAAGTCATAAAATACTAGTGTGTGCATGGGAGGAAAGCCCAAGTATCTAGATATTAGTCCCCCTCGTCACCTCAGGACATTTAGAAGTTGTCTAGCCCCAAGACAAGTCCCAAGTTGAGTCCCAACTTTGCCGTGGTCTGAATCTTTGCAATGGTCAGTGAGCATCCAATACTCTACAGCTATTATAGACTAAAAGCAAGAATTTACCTATATCAATAGTTTTATTCCTGGCAGATTTCTGCAAAGTTGACAATGATACTTTTCCTGAATACGCCTTTTTGCTTGGGTGGTATCCCTGATGAAAGTTCACATGTAGCTGTCATGAATTGATGTTAACATGTAAAACTAGTCTCATTAAAATGCTTCTGAGCAATCTCACATCATATTTTAATATCTCAGGATTCTTCTTCTGCAACAGATTTTTAATTGTTGAGATCAACCATGGATTGATACAAGCTCCACCATTCTCTGACTCAATGTCCATCTACATGATGACGCATAGAGAAATCAATAATATGATCCTCAGTATCAACTAAACACATGGAATAAAATAGCAAGAACCAACATAATAGACAACACAAACAATAGCTCCATAAGTATTTAAAAACAAGAGAAAATGGAAGAAAATGTCGAAACTATGATAATATAGATTCTCACTATTTGAAGAAAAAGAAGACTATAATAAGCAACGAAGTTAGCCTAGAGGCAAGACGGAAATTAGTTATGCATGTTAATAGAATCAACAAACTGGAAAAATGAACTTGAACGGTCACTAGGTGAGTGAAGCTTAGTGACTATGCTACAATCTTACACTTAATATTCAACTTGAAGGTTTTAGGCCAGCTTACCTGGATGTTATAAAATTGACAGATCTAAAGAGTGTTAACTTTTGGTAAAGAGTAGACTAAACATGACTAATAACATATCCCCTGGCACTGAAATAAGGAGGTGTTATATGATGTAATAGGGTATTTGATAGAAACATAAAAATTATTTGTCAAATAAACACGACATATTACTTAAGAGTGAGACAAACATAAAATGGATGCTACATATTCCTCGTGTCAGCAGTCGACATGCTTGAGTTGCTTTGTCAGCACTTATCGCCTCTCTGATAA
Source organism: Datura stramonium (assembly GCA_018107945.1). Classification (NCBI taxonomy): domain Eukaryota; kingdom Viridiplantae; phylum Streptophyta; class Magnoliopsida; order Solanales; family Solanaceae; genus Datura; species Datura stramonium. The sequence goes on from JACEIK010001178.1 coordinate 217,591, forward strand.
ATTATAATGAACTTACTCTAACAACAAATGTTGACATTGCGATTTGAGAAGTATGCACAAACTTATAGTTACACATAATATAGTTAAAAATCATCGGGGTTTAACTTTCAACTGTACACCGAACAAAACACTCAATTTATCTATACTGATAAGATTCCAACAATGTGGTTAATATCTCAATACTTTAAAGATAACTTTAGGGTGTTCAAATTACACAATCTTAAGCCTTAAAACTTTGTAGAAGCTGAGTTTTCACTTTATCAAATGGTCCTGGAAGTCGCCTTCTTAATCAGACGGCATAGTGCTGATGCACTTCATCTACACAACATTGACAGGCAACTAGGACTCATTGAATGAAGTTATCTCTCTATGTTTTTCTAGCTCAAATTTCTGACACATTACTTGTATCACATTCATTGATCATTTGATCTATCATATTAACTATCAACTGAATTGACCTCATCATGACCAGCCAAATCTACTTTTCTGAAAAACTAAGATTTAGCGTGTTGATAGCAGAAAGCAGAAAGAGAAACATGAGATTCATGTCACTGCGTAAGTTCTATCTATGCTGTATGGATTAAACAAGAAATTTAAAAGCTGCAATCGCGGATCATTGAGTAGATATCAGATATTCGGACCTTAATCTGAATAACAAGAAAATAAATGTCCTTGGTGCATTTAGGCGAAGATGGATGATAGAACATGTGCCTATGCTGTTTTATCCAGAAATATACCATTTTTATCTCATCAAAGTTCAGCAGTTCCTTTCTAGTTAAGAGCTTAAATATCAAACCCAGCATCACCACTTCCAAAAACCTGACTCTATGCTAATAGTAATAACATTATCAGACCTTGCCCCAGTTGGTTCATATTATGAAAACAGAACCAAACATACCTTCTGTAATGAACCAGCTGTTACTTTCTCAGACATTCTCTCGAGAAACAACACTTGTGCCTTCTTCAACCTACCCAGCGGCTCGGCATTCCTGAAACCATAGTCCTAAGTTCATGAACTTGATCTCATATTATACAAATGCAAGCACATGCACAAGGAATTATGAGCCTACAAAAGAGCATCTGTCCTCTGAGAAAGAGAGCAACCTTGAAATTCCCAAATGGTAAACCAGAAATGCATCTATTAACCTCCCTTTTGCCTCTAGGAACAACGCATATGTCTCGTAAAGCAAAGAATTGAACAGGCAAATCTTATTCTCCTCAATTTCTCTATATATGCTTTCATGGTCCGAACTGCTATCCATCTGAAAAACAAAAGACCAATAGATCAGATAACGCAACAAACATTTCACATCACTTGCATACTAAGTGCATCCAATATCACAAAAGTAGTGTACACTCTGCATCAATTAACTCAAAATCCCAAATCCACCTTTGCCCAAACACTTCACATAACTTGTATATTATGTAAACGTGTAGATATTAATACAGGAAGAACAAAAGGGAGGCAGGATTTATTACATATAGAAACCAAATCTTGAGAAATCGGACGTCGTTTTGATACTGAGGGTTGTTCTTGAAGGTACTGACGCAGTTCGAGCAAAGCTCATACAGATCTCTTCCATCATTTGAGTCGACTGAAGTTCGCTCTTTCAATGCTTTCTCAATTGACCTACAAATTAGGGCATAGCATAAAGACTTGAACGTACGATGTGAGTTACAAAATGCATATTTCGAGAAAGTAAGAGAAAACGGTACCATAGCCAAGGCAATAGCGGGTCGTCAGAGCTAGTTGTGTTGTTTTGATTTTTGGAAATGACTGCCATCCCCTTTCTGGTCCAGCCGCACTCGGCAGCCTCGTCGGAAAATTAAAAATTGCCGACTGGTTCGGGAGATGAAACGGGCGCGAATACAGCGTATTTGAATTTTGTTGCCACGTGACATTTGTCCACTATTCTTAT
>JACEIK010001178.1:243616-301381 GCA_018107945.1 Datura stramonium
CTAATAAATATGTCTATCACGAAAAGATGTTAAAAACAAGTACATCTCTCATGTGAACACACTATTCTCTAGACGACGATATTTTCAAATTGATAAAAAAAGAACAAAAAAAAATATCTTTAAAGTTAAATGTCATCTTATCCTCACTGTACCACTATTTAACACACACAATATATTTTGCTTTTTGAAAAACGTTAAAATTATTTTCGACATTATTTAAAAGACAAAAAAGCCCCTTAAAAAGAAAAATTTCTTGTCGTGGATTTTCAATACCTGCACTCTGGGCTAGAACTACAAATATGAATTCCGATGAACCTAATAATTTTTTGCTTAATCTCTATCTTTACATTGAAAAGATTCATCTAATATATTTAAATATTTAACTATGAACTCAGTAATTACTGCAAATTATACCATAAACTTCAAATTCCCCCTAATTTCCCTTAAACTTTAAGTTTCTTTTGTCAATATTTCTCTGTGTCAATTGTTAAAAGTGTGAATTAGTGAATGCGTGTGTATATGTGTGTGTCTCTTTCTCGATATAATATCATATTCTAATTAATAAATATGTCTATCATTAAAAGATGTTAAAAAAAATATATCTTCTCCTGTGAATCAACAATACTCTAAGCGATGATGTTTTCAAATTGGTTAAAAAAAAAGCGCCTCAAGATTAAATGTATTTTATCCTTAATGTATCACATCTTTTAAGACACACAATATATTTTCTTTTTTAGAAAACGTTAACATTATTTTCGAAATTGTTCAAAAGAGAAAAAGCCCTGCTTTAAAAAAAAATTCTTACTGTGAATTTCCAATATTTTCATTCTGTGGACGAAATTACAAATGCTGATTTTGTAGTTCAAATTTTTAATAAAAATTTATATTTATGTTAAAATTTTTATTATATATTTAATTATGAATTCAATAACTAATACAAATTATATCCACTAACCTCCTTTCTCTTTCTCTCCTCTTCGCTGACCCCATTTCTCTTTCTCTTTCTCTCTCTCTGTTTGGTACAAAGTGAAAAAAAAAATGCTTATGCTTTCATCAAATTTACTGATAAAAGCATATGATGTAATATTTATAAGGAATGAAAAGAAGAACCACCATTTTTTTTACTATATAATAAGTGAAGTTTTCGTCATTCAAGGGTAGTTTAGGTACTATGTGCTAAACTTGAGGAGTATGTCTGCCAAAACTGGGACAGATGGAAAGAAATCATCTAATTTTTTTTGTCTCTGCTGAGTGTAACAAGAGTATACCAAGAAGAGGATAGAAAGGAAGAGAGATAGAGAATTGAAATTATATTTTCTGATTACCTCAAATGAGTGCATACAAGGTATATAATCAACAAAAAATAATGGACACATTACAGGTCACCTGTCCAATTCTTACTAACACAAATAGGGACTAAGTTGAAATAAGACTAAACAATTTAGGGACTACTTAGCAATAAGAAAATTGCAATATGAAAACTAAACAAGGTGAATTGCCATTTCTAGAACTTGTAACTAACTCCTCTTAACCGCATCTGTGACAATCCATTCCCCTTCAAAAACCTCTTGTCCTCAAGACTCATCAAAATGTGGGAACTGTGACTTGAGAAAATTATATTCTTCCCAGGTAGCTTCTTCTGGTAACAAATTTGCCAGTAACCTTACAGTAACAATTGCCATTGTACCAAGACTTGATTTACAACTTTATTTCCCTTCTTGATTATCCTCACTCTCGAGATGGCGGTTGGTTCAACCAAGGGCTATCCTTAGGGAGCATATGGGAGGAGTCGGTGTAACAACTTTTGTATGCTGTCTTCTTCTTGATTGAGATGTGAAACACGGGATGTATTTTAGTGTGGAGGGAGTTCAGTTTGTAAGCTACAAAGCCTAATTTAAGCCAGTATCTTGTAAGGGCCATAGTATTTGGATGCAAGCTTAAGACTCTTTAACGTATAGCTATAGAAGTTTGTCTATAAATTTGCAGTTTCGAGAAACACAGTCACCTTCTTGGAATTCTCTTTCAGTTCTCGCTTTTATGCGTTAACCTTAGTTCTGTTAGAACTTTCTTGAGGTTCTCCTTGACACCTTAGCCATTATCTGTCTCTCTTTCATTACTTGATCAACTGTAGCTACTCTGGTTTGGGCAATCAGTTCAAATGTTAACTAAGGGGGATCATAACCATACAATACCTTAAAGGGGTCATCTTGAGCGGAATGGTAGTTGTTTCATTATACCTAAAAATCCTAGCTAGAGATAACCACTTATTCCGTGCTTTTGGTTTATGCCCGGTCGTAAATCTCAGGTAATTTTCCAAGAACCTATTTAATCTCTCTGTTTGCCTATCGGTTTTGTGGGTGGTATCTTGAGCTATATAGCAATTGCGAAGAACCTTGAACAACTCCTTTCAAAAGTTGTTGAGAAATATCTTGTCTCTGCTCGAGCAATGCTTATGAGCCATGCAACTTATAAATGGTATCCAAGACAGCGTAGCCAGAGAAACTTGATGGGGATGAGATAGAAGCGAAAAATGAGCATACTTGGTGTACATCCTGATTACCAATATTGTGTTACGTCATGAGACTTGGGTAGCCTTCATGAAAGTCCGTAGAGATATGTTCTAAGCTCTTTTTCGGATTATAGGTAAAAATTGCGAGTAGTCTTGGATAAGCCACTTGCTCATCTTTGTTTCTCGCGGGACGTCACGCTCCTTCACGAATGCTTTGACTGTTCATTCACTGTGAGCCCGATTAAAAAATGGCCTTAACGCTTTTTGATAAGTGACCCGTACTCAGAATGTCTTCCCTAAACTAGAGTTATGAATGGTCTTGATCAAGCATTTGCCTGAATTCACCATGTTTTCCAACCCAGAGACTGCGCAGTACCTTAGTAAGCCTTGTTGAATTGATATGTCCACAATATCATTTGGATGAGTACTTAGTTGTGAAATAGCTTGTATTATGATCACCTTAATGTTTGCCAGGTATCTCTTCTATCCATTTGGGTTGAATGTGTGAAATGACCAAACGGTGATCTGTTCTACCTTCTAGATAATGCATCAACAGCACATTTTTCCTCCGCTTTTTGTCTTTGAATCTCGTGCGAGGCCCGTTAGCTTAGTTAAGCCCTTATGTTGAAGAGATGTGGTGATTTTTATTCTATAGCTTAAACTAAAATGGTGATTTTATGATGAAGTGAGTGAGGATGCAAATAATGCCTCCATCTATCCACCGATGACAAAAGTGCTATCAACTCCTTCTCATATGTGGATAATCCTTGGTGCCTCTTACTTAGAGTCGCTGTGAAAGGCAAATGGTCTGTTATCTTGTATGAGTACGAGCTCAATCCATGTGTTACGAGGAATCTACCTCCTAGCACAAATGGCTTGTTGAAATGGTGTGCTAACAACTGGCATTGCATGTGACCGAGCTTGCTTCGGTTTACAAAAGCAGTGACTTGGGGTTCCTTGAAAACACCACTTTGCTAGAAGGTTGGTTAGGGGCTTACTCGATAATGCATAATTCTTCTGGTACTACGTAGTATCGATCGGCCTCAGAATCCTCTTAGCTCCTTCCACAGTGTTGTTGGTTGAGGACAGTCAACCTGGCGACCACCTTAGAAGGATCGTGCCTCTCCTCTTCGATGTACGTAGCTTTCAAATACTTTCTACTTGAGATTGTCAGAAACCACGCTTACTTCTTTTGGCAAGCAGTTTGTTCTTTCTCAATACCTGCAGAACAGTTTTGACATTATCACATATTCTTCATGCTCTTACTATATATTAATATATCATCAAACAATACTAATATATACTTTCTTAAATGTTCCGCCATGATTATCAGATTGAAAAGTGGTTGGTGCGTTGGTTGGCAGAAGGGCATAACCACTGAACTACGAGCATGATGGGTTCTAAATGCGTTTGCACTCCTCTCCTTCCTTCATCAGTACACAGTGGTATCCATCCCTAAGATCCACTTTAGAGAATACATTGGCACCCGAAAGAGCTGTAACGAGATCATCGATCATAGGAATAGAGTACTTGTTTTTAACGGTTAAGCTATTCAACTTCTGTAATCAACACACAGTCTCCAAGTGGAATCTTTTTTGTTAACTAGCAAGGGCGGGGATGCAATAGGATTGACTAGGAATGACAGTTTCGGCCTTCAACATGTCCTTAATAATGGCCTCATAACGTGCTGATCATAGGAATACACAATTACGAGGCGAAGGGTTGCGCACCAGGTATTAAATTGATGACATGATCACATTTCTTTTGGGAGGTAAATGGAGTTGGCTCTGAAATATATCCTTGTAATCTGTTAACATCTTACCAATCTCGGGGTGCACCTCCTCTTCTCCTTTAGTTAGCTTCAGCCTTGACCATGCAGTTTGCTTAACCGCACCGGTTCAGCTGCATTCACGGCATTAACCCGTAAGAGTCTCCATCCATAAGAAGGACCTTTGGTTTGTGGTAACTCCACATAAGTCACTAGTCTCTTTCCTCTCATGAAACTTAAGCTAGGAAGTGCAGTGTGTAAAACCCTTGGAAATTTACCATATCAATCCAGTCCATACCTAATACCATATCGCACCACCCACGCTTTTAACAACATGATGGTGAAAGTACAATGCTCGTTCTGCATCTTCCAATTGAACATAGGACTTTCCATATTACAACTCATAATTTGACCATTGGCCACCAACACTCTTAATGGTATTAACATGGGTTGTACTAGTAGTTTCAACATTTTGACAATGTGGGGATCGATGAATGAATGAGTTGATCCCATTTATCGATTAGGATAGTTAAGGGAATCTTGCTTTGCACCTTGCATTATCTGATAGTGGAGAGTAGTTCCCAAAGTGGAACTAATACTCATCACTACATTAAGTATGGAAACTTAAGCTTGCTCTTCTACCACCTCACTCGAGGTTTTAGTACATCGAGGAACTTCTTGATTATTAAACACCTTCCTGCTCCAGCCAAACTACAAGGCATGCAGGGTTCCTTGTTTACATTGGTGGCCGGGATGCCCGCTTCTCCTTGAACCTACTCTTCAAACCCTCATTCTCGTAGAGCCTCTAAAAAATTTGGTTTGAATGGGCCTCTGGGTTGGGTTTTTGGTTTGGATAGGTTATTCGAAGAGGTTGGTTAGGAGGTGGAAAATTTCTGAGTCTGGGGTGGGGTTGTGGGAGTGCAGGATAAGTATTTCTTATTTGGTTTGGGGTAATAAGGGTAGTGGTTAGGTACGAGGTACAAAGACACAGCTACGAAGGATTCTTCATACTGCTTAGCGGTTCATAGACATTAATTACAGTGGAAAGGTTGGCCAACTTGATCGGGGTTTAAGCTCACGGTTTGAGTTCAGCAATAGTAGCTACAAAGTGAGACTCATTTAGCAGTGGATTGAGCATGGTCATATAACTTGTGAGCTCTTCAAATTTTTCTTGATCTTGATCTACACTTCAGTTGCATCAATTTGTTGAACTCATTTACAATATCTTGAGGTGAACACTTTCCAAACCTCACCACTTCCCTCTTTGAGAACCTCTGTCAGTCACCTTTCCCACCCATGATTAACAAGATAACCATCAACCAAACATCAACTATCACCGATGTAGGCCGAAGCATAAGCTAACCGTATTGAGATGTTAGCAGAGATCAAAGAATTTTCACATCTCACAATCGAAATCTGGGGTTCGTCCCCGTCAGAAACTCGGGAAAATTGATTTTGGGTTTAAAAGGGTTCTTTAGTTGTTGGGATTTACGTTTGAGTGGTAGGGTTGGCAAGATGGGCGGGGCACCAGGGCAGTGGGGTTTTTGAAATAAAGATGGGCTAGATAAGGCAGGAGGGAAAATGTGAATCCACCCCAGCTAGGATAAGGAGGGTTGACATGTCTTATGAATCGATAAAATGGGATTTTCTACTGGCGGCCAGGCTTCTAAGTGGGTCGCACATGCGATGGTGTCCCTTCGTGTGCACGCAAAGTCGCTTGTACGGTTGTTGGGGACAGCGCGACATTACGTTGGTAGTTGCGAATTCATGTTTGACAAAATGAGCTCAGCTTCTTGTTGGTCTCATGAGTTTCATCAAATTTGCGATTGAAATTGGCTCGATTAGTATCCGGCCAAGCTGAGCCTTGCGGTATCGTCTAGTACATGGCGAGCTCGCATGGCTCTCAAGTCATCTTGCAGTCCTGCCTTCCGTGACTACTCGTAGGCACATTCGATGAAATTTGAGGCCGGTAATTTCTGATGCAATTTGTAACAGAGTGCATACAAGAGTATATAATCAATGAGAGAATAATGGACACATTAAGGACACTGTCATTCTTGCCCTAACGAGAAATAGGGACTAAGTTGAAATAAGACTAAACAATTTAGGGGACTATAGCAATAAGGAAATTACAATATGAAAACTAAACAGGTGCATTTGCCATTTCTAGAATTTGTAACTAACTCCTCTTAGCCGCATACGTGACCTTTGGGGTTTGCGCTAGAGGCAATCGTAGTTTTTATTTTGCTTTATTGACCACTAGGCACACCCTTGGATGCGTATTTATTCTTTTGTTACACTCTTTTAGGCTTTGTCATTCTTTTAGTATGAGTTCTCTACTTTTAGAGTTGTTTCGTGTAATTTTTTCCCGTTACACTTTTTTTAAATCTGTAATATTGTATATGTGTTGGTTCCTTATTCTTTTTTGAATAATGTCTTTATACCATTGTTACGAGGCATGTTAATAATTTTGGGATTCTACATTTTATATGTTTTTAATGAATTTTATACCGATTTAAAGTGGATTATGCACCTAGGTGCTTGATCTTATGTCCTGAATAGGTGAATCTGCACTTTTATAGTCTGTTACTTCCTTTTACTCGTGGATTTATGTATTATTTTGCGGTAGACAGAAAATTACATTGCAATTGATTTGATTACTCACACCATTATTAGCTGTGGTAATCATATTTGACAGGAGAATTCATGAAGATATGCACTTGGTCGGTATCATTTGAAACACAAAAGATAGAAGGCTATCAACACAGGTACTTTTTATCTCATATTTGCAAAAAAATTAAATTGTATTTTTGTTTAGTAACTCTGTTAATGTTCCATGTTCATACATAATTTTACAATGATGTTAAAACAGTTTTAGTAATATCAAACAAAATGTAAGATGTGTTTCATACAAATGTTGTTTAGATAATATTATATTGGGCCTTTAGTTTGAAATTTTAAGAATATCAACATCAAATTTGCATAATGAAATTTTTTATTTTCAGGAGCTCAAAATTTATACTTTTATGGCATTTATAACTTCAAACACAGAGCTACACACACTTATATATTGTGTTTATGATACAAATTTTATGGGCCCTTGTTCCCATGTGACAATTTAAATAAAAAATTGATAAAATGAACAAAGTGCGTTAATCGTGCTTAGTATGTCTAAGCTAAAGACTCATGTTGGAAAAATTGTGCTTTGGTTATTTTATCTTTAGAGGAAATATATTTGAATTTCCTTTACATATAAAAAAAAAAAAAGAAAATATATTAATTTAAACAACTCTACTTAACTAAAAGATAGTTCTCTAAGCTCTACAAATGCAATATTATAGCGAGTTAAGCTACAAGGTCCTTTTGAGTTTGCCCATCTAAAATGTTATTGTCCAGACGACCATGTACATTATGTTAAACAAAAGTTATAAATACGTAGTTTTCAATTAAAATCTTTCATGAAAAAAAATTCCCAACTGCCTAACTCCTCTTGTGCTAAACGCAATGAAAAACAAAAACAAAGGCACTTTTTTAAAAAAAAATAAAAACAAATGCACTCTTCCTTCCCGTCTTCAGGACTCCAGTCTTTCTTCTTGGACATTCCCCCAAAGACAAGGTTTATGTTTAAATGAATCAGAATCTAAAAGCTCCATGAAATTCAAACTCAAACTTGGATACCACCTTTTATTTGTACATTATATTGTTTACTAATTTCAACAAGTGCTTTTACTTTCACCTTCTTTATCAATGCTTTTATTAAATAAAACTCACATTAATAGACTTGGTAGAATCTATCTTGTACCTTTAAGATGATAGTTGATCTGGTGTATATTTTTCAGTTTTATATTTTTAACCTAATAATTGTTCTGATTAGAGAATTCCCTTTTTGCTTCTACATAACTATTTTATTGAAACTAGAATTATACAATATCTCTGAGTATCATTTCTTATTAATCTCTTGAAATTAAGATGTGCTCATTTTTTATCACTATATAGCTCAAATTCTATTCCCATCTTGCTGAGCTCTACACGCTTGAATTTATTCAGTAGGATATCATTGGATGATACCTTAGTAGTCAACATTTAAATATTTTTGTAACATCATTTGGTATAAAAAATCAAGTTTTCTTTCACTATACTATGATATATCATTTCTATTTTCTAAGAATAACATTTGCATAAATAAGCGATATTTGAAAACCTTAAACAAAATTTATTTTTGTAGAGGAAGATTATTGGATATATGTTATCAGGTGACATTTTGACTCATTAAATATGTAGGTATCTGGTGCTGTTTGTTTATTCTTTTTGTAACATTTTCTTATGTTACTTCTGCTGGATGTTAAGCTACAAGAAAGTTCTTCTTTATAATACTTTGTGACAGTTTTTCTTTGAGAAATCCTGCTGAATTTCCTTCATCATAGATGCTTCACATTCTTAATATGGACAAATTTTTAAAATGTTAATTTTTGTAATATTAAAAGGCAGTGGTGTCACGCGAGTTCACCTTTCAAAATAAGAAATAATAGCAGTTGCGAGAGATTAGAAGCTAAATCACCATTAAAATTTGGCTCACTGCTGGATTGAATTACCGCATTTATTTGTGTTTAAGAATATCGGCTTTTTTCATGATATATTATACTGTTGTTTTGCCTTTTAATTATATATATCATGTTTAGTAAAAAAATTTGATGAAGCGTGTCACATGACACCCACCGAAGCCTTCTGAATCTAAATCTGCCCCCTGATTAAAGAGTGTTCTACTTCATATTTCAGATTGTTCGCTTGCAGTCAACAAAAAAATCTACTAAAGGCTGAGTTTATTCTTAAATATTGTTATGATAGCTGGGAACAGTTTTACATGATAATCTCATTATAAGAGATGGATTTTTCATAAAAAATCTTTGAGAAGTCAACAGTTTACTTCGGATACTTATGTTTCTTTTGAAGTAGTAGATGTTATTAACAGGGGTGGACCTAAAAAATAGCTAACTTGAATTCATGTCAATTGCCACTTTCAAAAGGATACATTTCATAACACGCAAGGATGTGGCACAGTGTTCGATAGTAGGTGAGAATCATGAGTCTCGAGGTTAAAGCACAAGCGAGAAACAAAAACACTAGGTAATGTCTGTCTTAACCTTGGTAGACATAATTACACAAGTGCTGTTATCGGTGGGAGTTATCACTTAAAGAGTATTAGCACAAGGTGCAATTACGAAAGTTTTATCATAATTTTTGTTTCTTCCCTTTCCGGCCCAGACAATATGTCACTGACGAAGCATGGTGCCTGCTCTTTCTCACTAGATAAAATTACAAGTTGAATATAGAGACTGAATCTAATTTTGAAAGTACTGAAAATTTCCACCCAATGGAATATTATTGCAATTTAGCTTCTATAGTTTGTGGTATCTATATTATATATGTTATGAGTACTATGTGAAAGAAATTGTAATTCTTTTATGCTTATTTTGTTTTTATGTTTTACATCATGCATTATAGCGTAGAACTATGTCAAGCAAATGATGTCGTTAGCTTTACATTGTGATGCTATTTTTTTGTTGTTGTTGCAGCATATATTGCTCTCTTAAATAGTCATTTCACGTTTTTTTTCTTTTAATTTCCCACTTGGGACACCTTTATTTTAAAAAAAAAATTAACTTCTTTTTACAAATATTTGTGCAATAGAACTTCTGTAAATGACAATAGCAATATGGTAGACTTGATTATAATCAAACACACACGGAAAAATCAGATAGCCTAATATTTAACTTGATGACACTGCTTCCATTTTTTAACATCTACTAAACAATTAAAATAAATACAAAAATACTTTTCAAAAATATAGCCTCTTTTGTATAATAATATTGTAAAATATTAGGTAACTCCACAGCGCACGGGCTATCTAATTTAAAAATACATATATCTGATATATAACAATTATGTTTTCTATGAAATTGTTATTTTATGTAATTTTAAATTATATATTTTATAATAATATTTATTATAACAATTAATGGAATACCGAAACAAACGACCACATTATATAGGTATATAAATTTGACTGTTTCTTCTGTATATCTTTAGATTGATGTTGCATTAGAAAACAAAACAAAGGGACTAATTTGCTATCAAAGTTGATTAACTTTAAACAGGAGTATAATTACTGATGCATGCAATTTATGAATGATATCATATACCTCAGTTCATGCAGTACATCAAAAGCTTAATTCAAAATTTTCCAAGTACATAATACTGTGTATATTGATCATCTACTTCAATTTTAAAGTAATACTCCAAGGCCTAATATGCTTTCCCATAGGATGAAGCTATTTTAATTTCATGTCATCTAAAAAAATTCTCCCTCGAAATTATATGAGGCGGAATTTAAGATTTAATTTTTTTTCTCCATATTTTTACGTGTCAATGATTAAAAGTGTGAAAATAATGAATAAATCTATTCTATATGTTCTATTTATTATAAAAAAGAATTATAATATATATACATTTATCGATAAAAGGAATGTTAAAATAATTACATCTTCGCATGTGAACACATAATACTCTAACGACGACATTTACAAATTGATAGAAAAGAATAAAAATGGAGTGTCTCGAGGAGTAAATTTCATCTTATCCTCCTTTGTAACCTTTGTTTAACACACTTAATTTTTTTGTTTCTAGAAATATTAAAATTACTCTCAGCATTTATTCAAAAAAGACCAAAAAAAAAAAAATCTAAAAAAGGAAAATCGCACTGCAGTTTCCAATATCTGCACTCCATGGAAGAAACTACTAATCTTTGGTTTCGTAGTTGAAAATTTTAATTACAAATTATATCTATAATTTTTAAATTTGATAGTCAACTTTTTGAGCGAGAAGAGATATAAACTATTGTGGAGGCTGGATATTTTTTATTTCTCTATATTATTTATTTTATGTTCTCTTGATCAGTTGTGTTCTGTATTTATGTGGAGTTTAAACTTTTCGTTTGAGATTATGGAGTTGCACAATTGTTGTTGTATGGTTGACTTGAAGCTTGTTAAGTTAAGGCATAATTATTGTATGATTTGACTTGTTAAAATATTTATCGTCCAGTTATGGTTTGTGTAATTATTTACTTAATATTAGGCTAAACTGTTTTGTTGCTTTGAGACCAATAAACTTTTCATCTTTGATCCCTAATTTGAACTTGGAAGAGAAAGTCTAAAACATGGAATAAGCTAAGTAGATCAAGATCTTACCTAAGAGGAGATCCTTGACTGCGTTGGGATAGGCATATTCTTAATTTTCTTACTTGATTAATGCACAACATATTTATAAGAGCGCCATGTGCATTTTTATCACCGGGAGATAGGCGTGGAAGCAAGATCATGGATCGGAGGGCAAAAAGCTCGGGACAAGCTAGTCACGGTAATTTTCGTTGACCCAACTCGATAGAAAATTAGAGTCGATTCAAGTGATTGTAACATGATTACCAACAAATTCATAGCCCTAGATCGGTTTCATCTCATTGATTACGTAAAAATTTTCTCTCGTGTGATTAATTGTTCATTAGTTTTTTTTTCACATTTTTAGTTTAGTTAACCGTAAATATAGCTTTAAATTTTATCACTTGAATAGATAATTAGCATTAGTTTTATTTAGTAAATGGTGTCGACAAATCTCGATAAGTACAATATACGAACTCAAAATTTTATATTATTTGTACAACCACACACTTGTGTGTGCATTTGACCACATCAACATCCCTTAAAAACGAATAACACTTTTTATATATAATTTATTTTATTTTATTGGCATAACTATTTTTTGTCATAATTAATGTTGTTTTTTTAATAAAATATTTAATAATCTAACTTTTGACTTTAACAACTTTTTAATGTTAATATATATATATATATATATATATATATATATATATATATATATATATATTAGAAACGAGTTCAATAGGAAAAATAGTTGAAGGGAAAGAGTGTCCAATCAACAGCCCTCAAGGCCGGGGATCAAACTCTCCACGCAATAATTTCTCATACATTTTATAATTATGTATCATTAAAAAAATTATAATAATATCTGTATAATAATTATGTTTTATAAAATTAATATTTAAGTATTTATGTTATATTATATATAATGTTGTTATATAGCTGCGCGTATATTTCATATCAAATATAAATATATAAAACTTTGTTAAATCACATATATATTATGAGTATTAAATTTGTGTTCGAGTTGGTAATTTATTTTCTTATTTGAAAACTAAAAATAGAGTTGTTCATTGACTTAGCAAAAACAAAGCGAGGATACATATGTGATTGAATAGAATAAGCCTTAATCAATTTATAAAAGAAAGCAGATGAAAAGTTATCGGCGCTATAAATTATCGAAATAATTCTAAGAAAAATATACGGGTTGTTAATCTCAAATTTTTAATTTTGGCATCGCCGCTATTTATTCAATCGACTTTCTTCCATGTGAATTAACTTTTCTTGAAATGCATTTACTGTCTTTGTATCTTTTCTGCGTGGATACATTAAAATGTAAGTCAGAGAACATAATAAGCTAATAAAAATATATTAATCACGAAACAAATATTTTTCGATAAAAGTGATCGTTTTAGTCGTGATAAAACAAATATGGTTAACATGAAAAAATAAATATTATTTAGCAAATAAATAAAGACAATTGAGAAATAATTAAATAGAAAAGTAATTAAAACACGGCGTAGAAGACTTCTGGGCTTAGGATCGGTAGGCGATTATATCATGACGTCAACATACATCCATTACATCATTTAAACAAATGTCAGCAATTAAAATAACGAAGAAAGTAGCAATGCGCGAGAGGCGTACTTTGAACACAAAATATGTCATTGGCTTTCATAAGTAATGAATGAATAAATATACTTTCCTTTTCCATCGGGAAGATGAAAGATGGAGAGAACTAAATAGTGAATGAGCGTATTAAGATTAATATTAACGGGCATTTGTAATAGATAGGAAAGATTAAGTAATTCTAAATTTAATTGATTACAATAAATGACATTAATTTTAGAAACATGAACCATCTTCATATTATTCATCTTTTACATTTATTATGTACTATCACTTTATTATTTTTAGAAATCTAAATTATATTTAGTAGATGAATATGTTTGAAGTAAAGGGTAAATATGGTCGTTCAATTTTTTATGGATATTTTGGTCTTTTAACTAGACTTAGGTGAAACTGCTTTAGTATAATCATATTATTATATAAGTGGAAGGAAACCCGAAAAGTGAAAAGTTAGTACCATTAAAAGTAAATTAAAGATATATAATATATAAGCAAGTGTTCATGAAATATTGAATGACTATTTTACCCTTGATCTAAAGCTATTCATATATGTATTATATATACTAAAAGCTAAAATTGCATAAAAATAAATATTAGATTATTAAATATTTCACAATGAATTATTTAGATGATCATGAAGGAGTAAATATTTATTATTTGAAGGGTGTATTAGTCTCTCGATATTTGAAGGTTATTTTAGTATTTTAACTTTTAACTTAGAATTTTCCACTTATATATTTTATTAATATTATTATTTTATTGTTTGTTGTTGTTGTTGTTGTTGTTGTTATTGTTATTATTACTTAGTTAGTTGTTTATTTATTTATTATTTATATTTATTATTATTTATTATTTACATTTGTTCTTATTCTTATTTATTATTATTTATTAGTTTTATTAATTTACTTTATTTATTTATTTTAACTTTTCATTTTTTGGCTTCTCACTTATATAAAAATAAATATATAATTATGATATAACTAAATATTTAAAAAAAGAAAAAATTAAAAAAACAAAAAAAATAAAATATTTAAAATTTTAAAAGGTTAAAATTTTCAAGTTTAATTAAATCTTTATGAAAATAATGAACAACGATTATGATATGATGATGATTTTACATATTATATTTATTTTTTTAATTAATTTCAAATATTAATTAAATTCAAGAAGAAAGCTAGAAAAAGAAAAGTAGTTAAACTGTTGATTTCTTTGAATTTTTTGTAATATAATTTATTTTTATTATTATTTAGTGAAGCTTGTTTAATGACATAACATTAAATGACATTAATTAAATAAATGAAATAAAAAATAATTTTAAAATAAAAATATTTTTAAAAATTAAAAAATTTTGGGGTTTTTTTTTTTTTATGAATTTTGAGTTTTTTTAATTTTTTATATATATAATAGAATTTTTTATAATAATATTTTATTATAGCAATTAAAAAATATCAAAACAAAAATATATAAGTTTGACTGTATCTTTTGTATGTTTTTAGATTAATGTTGCTATTATACAAAGGGTCTAATTTGCTATTAAAGTTGACTAATTTAAACAGGAGTAGTATTACTGATGCATGCAATTTATGGATGATATCATATACTTCAGTTTATATATAGTGCATCAAAGCTAATCCAAAGATTTCTAAGTACATAATACTGTGTATATTGACTATATAATTCAATTTTTAAAGTAATACTCTTAGGCCCCAGCTATATATATTTTTTATTTAACAAGTATATATATAAAAATATTAAGTAGTTTCCGATATATTTGTCATTACAAGATCACTATTATTATTGGTGATTAGGCGATTTCAACACATACTAACTTATTACAAGATAACATAGGAAACTAATTTTTTAGATATTACTCCTTAATACGCTAATAGATATTTTTTTTATTAGACACGGAGGAGTTAACAAAATATCGGCTTGTAAGCATCTTGGCGGCTTGGAATCTTGTATGGTCAAAAGTCTGCTACTTTATTTGCACAGGCGGAAGCAATGTTGGAGCGGCAGTAGTTCCCCAACTTCTTTAACGGTAACCTACAAGAAGCAACAATAGATTCATAGATAGGATGAGTATGTCTGTTGATCCAATATTTTAAATGATCTGTTTCATTTCAATAGGAAATTTTCGGATAATGTTATTTTGAGCCCTTTGTTCAAGAGCTTCAAATTCCCATAGTGTGGGTGTAAGCATTGCTCTTGTGGTAGAAACCCACTATCCAATCACCATAAGAATTCGATAATACCCTAATACCATTCCTTTTTTCCTTCTTTGAGAATGCACCGTGAGTGTGTAATTTAAACTTATCCACGGGAGGGTGCATGCATTTCACGGGATTTCTTTATGGGCCTCTATGCTCTTGGTGTTTCTTGTGCAATGCTTAAATTTGAAGATCAAGCTTTCACTAAGTCAACATAGGGGATATTTTGCTTCTTGTTAAAAACATTGTCATTTCTATTTAGCCACAAAAGCCAAAAGGCGAAGGAAAAACGTGCTTGCCGGTCCCGATGAAGTCTTGTATAGAGTTGAGCTATCTAGAGGCTTGTAACCGAGAGGTTTTGATTATAGGTAATATGATTCACAATGCAACCTAAAAGCAACTAGAATTTTTTTGCAATGTAGCACTCTAAGAGTGGGCACAATATTCTCGTCACCTAGGTTACAAACTTGGCGTCGGGGATCGGTGGTAATACCCAAATAGTGCGGAGTACACACAAGTGGGGTCTATTATAAAACATTTCACGGGGAAAATTTTAATTTTGTTAAGAGTTTTGAGTTTCCAAATCAGTAGGCATAGGATTACGTAATTTCTGCGAGGAGATAAGATTGTAAGTGACTTAGTGGTGAACATACCATTTGCATTTGGGCCCATTAGGGTTTGTCTACAACCTATATTTCAATGTTGGGGTGGATAGGTGACTTTATTTCTAGTTTGTTGAGGAATAAAAATTCTTGCTCGGTTTCATTTATCCCCATCAAGGTTTGGCTTGAGGTCTTCTTCTCCTTTATTAAGAGGTTGTGATAACATTCTAAGGGGAGGGTGTTAGGAATCCATTTGTGGTTTCATAAGCTTATGGATTCTTGTTTGCAAGAACCCATGTTATACCTTTGAAAGCGCAAAATGTACCTCACGATAAGATGTTGTTCCAAATCCGGGAAGTACAACTCTTGTTTCTCTTATCACCATACTTGCTAACTAAAGTCTTGGTCCAAAGAGAAGTATGATCAGTAAGAGTCTCCGGGCTAGGCTAGTGAGGAGCATGCTATTTTCTTTGTTTCGCTTTAAGTAAGTCAAGCCTCTAGCCTTTGGGAGTAGTGACGTTGTCCCAGGCTACGTAATGAATCTTTCCTTTGATGTTCATTAGATCCCCAAATAAAACTCCATTGAATTTAATCAATTTTCTTGTAAGTAGAAAGAAGGATATTAAAATATTGCATAGTCTAATTTGGAATGTTTTGTTTAAAGTTGATCTAGCCAAAATAGTACGGCTACCCAGTCGGTAACCGGTTGCTAAACGAGCTTTCATATTATCAATAATGAATTTGAATTCGGCGGGTTTGGAAGCACCGTAATTAAGAATGGGGCAAGCAAAACTCTTTCCAAAGTGTTGAAGGTTGGATGTTTAACAAACTTTGAACTAAGAAGTCGCTGACATTGTTATTGCAATATTTTGAGAAGATAGCTTTGAATTTGGCTGAGTTAATTTTTATCTAAAGAGATGACAAAAAAATTCAAATAGTGGTATATAGAGTAGATAGGCTTGGTGCTTGCTTTCGATATGAGTGTAAGGTCGTCGGCAAAGGATAAGTGGGGTATTTGGGGTTCGATTTTGTTAATTTGATAGGATTCCATCTCAATATGTCTACTTTATGACTAATATAAGTAGAGAGTAATTCCACGCAAAGGATGAAAATGTAGGGTGACATGGGGTCACCTTGCCTTACACCCCTAAATGGGGAGAAATAGGAGGTTTGTGAGACATTAACCAGAATTGCAATGTTAGTAGGTGTGATCTTGATGAGCGCAAGTGTCTGGGTCGTACAAGTAATCCTTAGTGGCTCTTTTTAAGAGCTAGAATGTCGAACCCACGGGAATAGGAATACGAGTTGGCTCCTTTTTAGATGTTAATTTACTACAACTACAACAGTGAAGACAACGGTGTAAAGAGAAGTGTGTGTGTTTTGGTAAATATATTTTTATACTAAACTAAAGTTTATCTATGCAATTGAGTCTTAACTATGGATGAGAGCATCTTTGGAGCTACAAAAGAACATGTGAAGAAGCAGACTATCAATATACGTGGTTTATCTTTTCCTCACAGGTTGCTAGTCGGAACTAATGCACTGGATTAAAACTCTCGTATTTAACCCAACTTAAGAATCATGAACCTTCCACCTACATTTAAATGAAGGAATTCCAAGTTCTAGCTATACATGGAGTTCACGCATGTATCTGACTTTCGGGTATATTTCTATCAGAGGTAAATCAATTCCCAATTTTCCCAAACAAAGAACAGATCATATCCTATTAATTCCTTTCCAATTTCTTTTCCCTCTCGGTTGAAATAGGACTTTTGGATTTACATTAACATTGGCCAGATATTAATGTAGTAAGAACAAGAATTAAATAGAACAACCATGGAAGAAAAAAATAAACCGGCAATCAATAATTACATTTCAACACCAAGTTCATAACCTCAGCAAGAAAGAGAATTAGCCACTCATTTGTGGATTGAACATCGTTAAATGAGTGTTAATCCTTCTACAAACAATTGAAAGGAAGAAGAAAGGGATAAGAAAAACCTAAGAATTTAGGTCACGGAAATGCTGTAACCAGCGTTCTTGCTCCACCCAGTTAGAATAATTAAAAATGCCCTAAGTGTTCTATTTATACTAGGGATAAGAATTTTTCCGGAATAACAAGCAACGTGTCACGGAGTGCATCGCGGGTTTGCCCGCGTGACACGGTGCTAGCGCCCTGCGGAAATTGTCCGCCCGGGTAATTGCTTTAGCATTGGCACGGCATGCATCGCGAACACGGCCAACGGTGCCACGGTGCAACTCATGAGACCCTCTCTGGAAATGCAAACTCTGGAGGAATTCCAATCCCAACGTGGCACGGCCTGATCGCGGACCCTGTTTTGGAATTTATTGGAATTTTCCATCCGGGCGAGTGCGTCAGCGATGGCGGCGTGTCACGGCTCCATCGCGGAGCCCTTGTGATCCTTGCTTCACCAACCTCTTCCTTGCTCGTTCTCGAGTTCATCTTCGATTTCTCCCAACATGTCATTTTCTTCGTCAAAGCATGTTTTCTTTTATAAACAAACATGTCGTATTGGTTAGTATAAAATCACACTTCCGTGCAATTTACGTGAGAATGTACACACATTATTAGACAAACAAGGCAAACGTTATACATTTGAGTATCGATTTGGCATATAAATATGCCCCTTATCACCTACCCCACATTTAAAATCTTGTTCGTCCTCGAACAATAACCCTACCTTTCATGAAATTGATATCTCGTCATGGCTACTTCAGGCTCGACAATCTAGCCTACGGTTATACCGATTATGTTCAAAGCAAATCATCAAAGAAAAACATGCATAGTATCATTATTACAACGACACTTAATAAATCAAGACCTCCTAGCATAAGAATCGACTCTCGATATGTCGGCAAACTCGTCGTATTAGCGCGAAGCCCGAGATATGCAGGCACGAATTTATTCTAATAAATGCATGTGCCTCATGACAATAAGAAGATTCCCTGTTTTAATCACATGAACTCTAAGGAAATTCATGTCAGGTATATATATGCACACAATTTAGCTCACTCTCCCAAACGAATTCACATGCGTTGTGTAAGCGACACATAAGCTTGCCTCACAGTGTATTACTCCGCTAATATAAGGATGCTTGATGTTAGATCACGTAGGACTTAACGGGTTGTCATGTAAGCTACGGAACTGAGTATATATTGGGCTAACCAATAATAGTAACTAGCTTCCTTAAACGCTTTCACACATCCCATCACATTCGAAGTGTTTTCGTCCTTTCTCACTATTCTTGAAGTTTATCCTCATACTTATCACCCGCTCTCTTTAACAAATGCCAGGACTAACGAAGAGAAAATTGAGTTAAACAACTTCCTTTCCTTCAAATGCGGCCCATTTCACCCTCGACTCTTTTTTTTTTTCTCTTTTTCTTTCTCTCTCTTTTCTTTTTCATCACTTTTCTTTTTTTTTATCACTTCACTCCTTCACACCATGGGAAAATTGTACATTTCCTCGAGCGCTTAAGAGCTTCGACTTTGGTCTAAGGACCATGAAAAGAAAGAGGTTGCTAGTTCACACCACTTTGCCGACAAAAGAAAAAATCGGAAAAGAAAAATTTATCAAGGCCTTTAAAAGGCTCCTTGGTACGACTAGGATTTAATGCGAGGTAGATGAAAGGAAAACAAGAAAAACTTTGGTTGACAAAGAAACGCCTCTCGTCGCTCCTACCTTCCATGGCTCATTGATTATTACACAATGACAAGTTCTAGACAATCGACAATAGCATGGAATAAACAATTCCTCACTATACACTCGATCATGCTCAGCTCAAGATGACTTCACGGATTCTTTAATCGGCTAATCCACGAGAATTGAAATTAAGCCTCAATCACAGGAATCGAATTCTACGGCATAAGTGTCTTACATATGTACCAAAATTTGTTTTCTACGAATCATCTTTGCTATATAATTGTATATACAACACGCAGCAAGGATGTCGGAGCCATAGGGTAACATGCATGGGATGCAACCAACAATTGTTAAAACAAACTAAAGGAAAATTTTAAAAATAAAAATGAAAAATAAATACGAAATATAACTACTCCTATTGACTACCTTTCCCTTAAGACGGTCGTCATCCATCCATCATAGAGAAGGGTCACTATTTACGACCGGTTGATGGGACTCTTCTCGTGAAGAACGAAAACAAACTCCGAGAAACCCCGAAAAGAAAAATAGTTACGTAAAAATGTCGATGATTTCGACAAGACTATTTACATGCGGCTAACAACATTTAACGGCACACAACAACAATTTCACAACAACGATATTTACATCAATGAACATACACATAAAAGCGAGTCAAATTAAAACAAAACACGACAACAAGCAAGGAACATGCGATGATATACCTGAAGGCAAATTCGACACCTAACTACTCCTTCACCTTAAAATCGAACAATCAGTGTTCATACAATCCCCAAGCGAAGGTGGTTCGTGAAACTCCACGATCGAGTCAAAGTATTCCAGCTATAAATGCAGTGTAGCCTCATCCCCATATCAAATGCTGCAGTCGTCCTCGCCAGGCTCGCGTGGAATCCTCGCGACGTGTCTTCTCGTCCGTGGGGACATCATCATCTATAGGCTCCTAGAAAGTGGGCCCACCGGAGCATAGGCATGCTGGCGTTCTCGCCAGGTGGGTGTCTAGAGTCAGTGCCACGGTTCAAATCCTCTGTTCTTCGATCTCCCTTTATGCGTAGGCTAGGCTTGTCTAACATCCCAGCTTGTCACGGGGCGTATAATAGTCGTCCAGGAACATGTCGCTCGGCCAATGTGAAAACAGGCCCATGAGTGGTATCGGGTGCCTTAGTTTTTGTGACATCAATGGCCTGTGGCTCCATCTGGGATGTAATCTAGGGCCTCACTCCTCGACCTCGAGGCCGCCGGGGAACGTCGTCGTGACATAGAATCGTCTTTGTGCCACTTGATGCAATCGGGCCCTCTTCGTGGCGGATAAGTCACCGCCCCAACATTGATCTCCGGCCCTTTCATCGGGCGTATACCAAGCATACGATCCGGGTCATCGTCATGTGCCGGAATCAAACGAGGAGCAAACGATCTTAAGCGATTACGGCGCTGTTCATCTGTGCATAAGGCGGTGTCGATGGTAGCCTACTCGCTATGCTGCTCAGCGTGCGAAGCAGAAGCCCAGGGCTCCACATAATGTGCGTCGATATCACGTAAGGTGGGTGATGTTGTTGTCGGGTAGTAGGCGTCTGTATTTTGCGCCCTAGGATTGGCATTGAGGTGGTGAGGAGGGCTCGATGTGACGATTTGGCCCCTTATCTTGATGGTGGCGACTCAGCAATATCTAGGGTTCCGTTGGCGTAGAATTCTCGGATTAAGTGCGGAGCTTGACATGCATTGGGGCTCGTTGAAAATGAAAGCGTAGCGGCGGCGTGATCCTTTGCACATCGGGGGGAACTCTTGCCAATGAGTTTCAAATCTGATATGTTACTCGAGGAAGTATTTGTTCTCTTTATGTTTGGTGTACCACTTCTTCCCTCTTGATCCTGCGTGTTCCCTTGGCGGCCGCGTAGGCTGCCCGGTCTTCTTTGAGGCTATTTGCTCGATCTCAAATCTTTTTCTTCATTTGCTTTGAAGTTGATACGCCCTTTCCATATCACACTGTTAGACATTGTCTGTCAGAACGAGCCGGTATGATGTTAGTCGATTTAAACTTAGCTTTTGACTAAGGTTGGGTTTTGGCTCGGCCACTGCTTAGTCTTTAGCTCACGATTAATACAGTCGGCAGAACATCTTATTCTAATTTACAAAAGATCAAAATCTAGAACAACTAAACAAAAGAAAAAACACAAACAAAATCGCCTCGTGCCTTCTTAAAGTCGATAGTATAACCTCGATGTACTACTCGGACTTCGTACGGCCCTAATTCCACATACTATCGATAGTCATTTCATTACTGGCATTCGGCTAGAAAACAAGAAAATAAGAATATTCCATAAACTCAAACTAAACGATTCCTAGATTTTCATGTAATTCGATGAGTTCTTGGAATTCACTTCAATTCTTAGATAATTTCATCGTTTCTTAGGCATACACGATAAGCATCAACACAATTCATTCACCCAACATGCACAACCCACCATTTTTCAACAATTCGCCGCCAATTCAATTTTGACTTCTGACCTGACCCTAACTACAATTTAGCACAAAATTCATTTAAGCATGCAATTAACAAGTTCATATGATCTAGCGATACTCTGAACACAATTAACAACAACCCAAATGTATTTAAGCTCAATTTTATATCACGGGCATGGATTCTTCCTAGTTCATACTAGAAATCGAAATTTTAGCTAAAAATTGAAGTTGAGTTCAAACGTACCTTTGGATTCGAGTAAGACGAAGAGAAAAGTTGAGAAATTTTCTCACTTATGCGTGACACGTTGAGGGGAGGATTTTTGGGGGTATTGTCGCGGAGGTAGAAGAAGGCCAGGAGAAATGAGGGTTTTAAGAAAGTTTAAAAGTGGAAAAATCGCGGGTTGCCGGGGACCCGGTGAAGCCAGAAACCGATTAATCTGTCAGCGTGTCACGGAGGGTAGCGGGCATGCCCTCAAGTGACACGAGCTCCATCAGCCGCGAGCATTACGGAATTTTTAAAATTCCAGTTTGCCCGACGTGTCACGGAGGACGCGGAGGCCCTCCTCGCGTGACACGGAGCCATGTAGCGAGCTATTTTGTTGTTGCCACTTAAAAAAAATTTTCTTACCTCATTTTTCTCCTTCGCATTCCTTTGCATTTTCCTCAGTTCAACTGTAAAGCGTGCACCACGCGAAATCAGTTAGAATTTCCAAGTTGGAAAACAACAATATTTTTTATTTTCATTTACTCTATATTACAAAAAATATTAAATAAAAATAAAAATCTTTCTCTTTTTTTTTTTCTTCATATGTACAATTTACAATTACATTTCACGGTTTGCCTCTGAGTGCGGCGCTGGTTCTGATCTCGGCTCGGCGTCGTTTGAGCTCATTACGCCACAGAGTGACGGACGTTTTCTCGCGACTATCATCCTACTTTAATAGTGCTTTACACCTGCAGCATTTACCAAGAGGCATTGGCAGCCGAGTCTTAACTTTGCCATGACTCTACGCTCAGTGCGGGAGGTCGATCTGTGCCTCGAAGCGGCCACGACCTGTTGGAGCGTAGCTTCCACGGAAGCAGCTTCAACCTCGAGTTGAAGAGTAGCAAGCTTTGCCGGTTCGAAGACACGGTGTGCCACATGCTTATCATGCCATCTTTTAGTTTGTTCTTTGTAATATTTGGCCCTTTTTGTGGCGTACCCGCAGGCTTCGTCAGGTTATTGAGTTGCGGTAGTCTCTTGCTTACTGTAGGTAGGGTCCATCGATTTCCTGCGGCCAGGAAGCTCGATGTTACAGTTACCTTAGAATGACGAGGCTTTCCGTAGACCCTTCGATATGGAGAGGTCCCCGATTGGTGTCTTATAGTAGGTTCTGTCCTTGCGACGTATCGTCTAGTTTCTTGGGCCCAGTCATTGTTGGGCATTCTTGTCTTTTGAAGAATCTCTGCTTTCACCTCTCTGTTTGACCTCCACTTGCCCACTAGTTTGGGGATGATATTTTGTTGCTACTTTGTGGCGCACGTATTTAGCCGACACATCTTCCTGAAGCTTGCATTGATGAAGTGGGCTCGCCAAATCACTTGATAATGGCTCGAGAGTCCGAACCTTGTGAAGATGTGTTTCTTCGCAGAAACATTTACTACACTTGTTGTCATTTACGGGGCAAGCTATCGCTTCCACCCACTTTGATACATAATCCTGACTAGCAAGATGTAGCGATTACCAAATGATGGTGGGAATGGGCCCGTGAAGTCGATACCCGTACGTGAAAGCCTCGGCAGATACGTTTCGACTGCGGCATCTCTTGTCTCCTACCAATTGTGCACGTCGCTGAAAAGGCATCTGTCCTTGCGTTTTTACATATGCCATAGAGTCACACGAGCAGGTGTAGGCCAAAGAAACTGTTGTAGTACCTTGTGTCTTGTTCTTTAAATACTCAAGTGGTGCCCTCTATTATAGTGAGGAGTAATGACTCGCCAGAGACCTCTTTGCAATTTGGCTTTAGGGATACACGCTTCTAAATCACCGTCCAGGCCCTGTTTAATAAATGTAAACAGTCCCAAAATGAAATATCGACAATCTGTCACGCAATTTTTCTTTCTTGGTCCGTAGCCTCACAGTGGGTAGACTCCACTCACCGGTAAATTCCGCTATGTCTGCGTACCATGGGACCTCCAAACTTCTCCAAATTTGCCAGAGAAGTTTGCTCATCAGGGAACTCCTCTTTGATGTTTGTCATAACCCGGCCTTCACGTGCGGCCAGGCTCTCCGGTCGCGGCCAGGTGATCTGCCACTTGATTTTAAGCTCCCCTTCTGTCTCTTATTTCTAAGTCGAACTCTTGTGACAAAGAACCACTGATGTTCGGCTTTGCATCCTTTTTGTTAAACGAATCTTAGGATCGGCTGCATGATCGGTATATACCACTACTCGAGAACCAACCAAATACGATCACGAATTTATCAAAAGCAAACACCAATGCAGGCATCTCCTTTTACGTATTGCATAATTCTTTGAGCGTGTTGATGTTTTCTTGCATAGTGAATAGAGTGGAAGATTTTATTCTTATTGCTTGCTCTTGCTCCCTCTTGCCCATCGCTGCGCCACACATCGGTTCAAGGTTGTTCCCGGTCAGGAGAAATAAGGATGGGTGCTTTCACCAATCTCTGCTTCAACTCCTCGAATGCTTTAACAGCTCGTAAGCCAATCAACCTTCTTTTTAATAAGAAATTTGCACATGCCATCAGCCTGGAAGTTGGTGATGATCATCATCAGAACCACGCCTGAACAAACACCTTTCAGCGACCTTTGGTGGTGGTAATTTCTCAAATTACCTCAATCTTAGCTCGATCAGCTTCTAACCCGCTAAGAGCATTTCTGTGTGAAGCAAATGCCCTCGCTTGACTAGAAGTGGCATTTCTCGATTGAGTACAAGGTTAGATTCTTCTGGCGACAACACCACATCAAGGTTAACGAACAAGTAGCAAGCGAATTGCCGAAAATAGAAAAATCATCCATAAATACCTGTGAAATCCTCAGCACATGCCGTGAAGGATTGCTATCGTCGTCTACGGAAGGTGGGCCAGGTGCGTTTACTGCCGAATGGCATCCCCGTCTAAATGCATATGTCCCATAAGGACATGTGAAAGTAGTCTTCTCCTAGTCTTCGGGTGCTATGGCTATTTGAGGTTATGCAGTACCCATCAAGGAAAGCGATAATACTCTTTGCCCAGTACGTCTGTCTAATATTTGGTTGATAAACGGGATAGGATAGTGATCTTTAGTGTGCAGCTTCATTTAGCTTTACGTAATCCATACAAATCAACCAACCCCGTGACCCATTCGTGTATTGGGAATCATCTCGTTTTCTCATTGGTTACCCTTTGTCATTCCTCAGCACCAGGACACGTTGAACGGGCGACCCGTTATTTCTTCCGGAATCGGATAGACCACCCACAAATCAAGCCATTTAATTATTTCCTTCTAACCCGCGTCTTTCATTCTTTGGATTTAACCTTGTTTGTGGGTAGAGCAGTTGGCTTTGCTCCTGTCTGTGAAAATTCGGTGTGTCTTGAAATTTGGATTGATACCACGAATAGCGGACGTTTGCAGCCCATTGCTTTCTTCCTTTTAAGAAGCTATGACTACCTCTTCTTCACATTACTTATTAATTGATGAAATGATATTACGTGAGTACCTCATCCCAAAGACATATTTTAGATGAGGGGTAATTCGGCTCAATTCGGCTTTGGTCTTTTCAATAGATGGTTTAATGGCGGCTAAAGATCTAAATCAATTTGAAATTCTTGCTTCTTAAGTTAGCTTGGTAGATCATTGACTCTTGTGCCACTTTCATAAGCATCTACATCTACGAGTAATCAGTTTGTCAGTCTTCTCTCCGTAGGATCCTGCCAACTCCGCGTCTGATGTTCACGCCGTCAAGTACCTTGCAGTTCCTCGTTTATTAAGGAGCTTCATGGCTTTATCACGTAATCTTATCTTCCCTTTGCATTTGCTCGCATTGTTAAGCGCATGCGACTCGTCATTTAATGCTTTCCACATTTGCCAGAAAGGTCGTCCCAAAAATAAATGGGACTTAGGCGTCACGGCTTCCAAAAAGTCGACACAACAAAATCCACCCAAGGGAAGATTAGGAGCGACTTGCACTATACGTCCTCCACAACTCTGTAATCTAGTCTTCTTGAGAACGATGCGCAAAGGCCTGGAAATCACCGTTGTAGGTCTAGAACTACTAGACCTAAGCCTTGAATACGAAGTTGGCATGATTAATGCTCGCTCCCGGAAATCACATAAACCGCGAGCTCGGATACTTCGCCCGATTGTTAATTGAATTGTAAGAAGCCTCAGGATCTTTGAGCTTCGTGGGCGTGAGTTTGTATGCAGGAAGTGCAACTCCTACGCCAAGGGCCAAGTGGCATATTCGGTAAGCACACGCTTTGTTGTACGATGTCCTTAATGTACTTTGCATACTTGGGCACTCACTGCAAAACAGCAACAAGAGAGGTAAAGTTAATGTGTGCATTTGAGCACCTCCGTAGATTTCTTGGTAAGCCTCATCGCGTATGCTTTAATCGTTGAAGCGAGGGGGTGGGGTACGTGCAGTTCGGCATCCTTGTGTTTCCACTCTCATCATTCTGCTCCCTCTCAAACACGCTACTCCCATTGTTGAGGTGGTCTTTCGGGTTCACCTCCTTCAAGCTGCAACCAGCTCGCAGTAGTGGCTGCGTTTACCTGGCAGGGTTGGGATGCATTGTCACAGGGGGTCTTTCTGCAGGCACAGTGTTACGGGCTCGACAAATTGCCCAAATTGATACTCCGGTGCCTTGGTAGCTAGGCGAATATTTTTACATGAAACGCCAATTTTGACAATTGACTGTGATTGAAGCTTAGTAGTATCAGTGGCAGGCGTCTGTGGCTGGGTGATGGTGGTGGAGGAGGGGCATTGTTATTTGTGTATTGTGCTTGATAGTTACCGTGGCCCTCCTTGATTAATTGCATCCACGACTCGAACTACACTTGTAGTTTGTTGCTACCCCAGAGAAATTCGGGTGATTCCTCCAGGGTTGGAATTGTAGCTTATTCCCATCTTCTTGGTGATTGCTCGCTGTGCATTCTAGACAAAGTTCTTGAGAGTCTGGATTTGCTCCACAACACTCAGTGAGTGTTCATTGCTCCAGCACACTTCACACCAATCTGTGCCTTTGCATTAGCTGGGGCTTGAGGCGCTCAAGTTCATGTTGCCGAAGTGGGTGTTCGATTGATTACGCAGCGGCTATACGTGCGGCGGCAGTTTATGGAAGCGTCCAACAGGAGACTCATTTGTTTCCTTGCTCCTCCCTTGAAAGTCCGCATTCCACTCAGGATTTCCTTGCGAAATACAATTCAACACAGTATCTCAGATTCTTCGCAAGATCTTTTTAAAAAGCTTGTCCCAGTATAGAATCCGGCTAAAATTTTGTGTGGGGTTCCAAACCCTGCATAAAAGTGTGCACCGACGTCATTCGGTGATGGTGATGAGGAGCAGTCCCTCAGCAATGATTTAAATCTCTCCCAAACGTCTGATTCTCTCCTTCCCTTTGTTTAAAACTTAGAATTTGAATTCAAGCCTTGTTTCCCATTTCTGGGAGGGAAAGAATCGGATCGAGAACTAACTTGAGATCGTCAATGAGGTGATAGAGTTTGGTGGCTGGCTTTGTGGCCACATGGTTAGGCATCTCCCAAAAGTGAACATGGGAGGAAAAGTGTAAGCTGTGTGTCTGACATTCCGGCGAGGATGTAAGTGTCACTTATCTCGAGAAAATTAAGAAGATGTTGTTGTGGGTCGTGAGGGAGACCTGTAAAAGCGCGCTTGTGTGCGGCAATTGCACCGTATTTTGTTAGCTAGAACCTCCTTTGGCTCGAGGTTTGCGAATGCTAGAGTAACATTGCTAGTATGTGGGATTGCCATCGCGGCTTAGAAACTGGTTGCTAATTCCTCGGGCACTAATCTGCCGCACGGTGTGGATTGTGGTTGCTCCGTGATAGTTTGTACGAGCATTTCATGGCTCTCTCTAGGCTTATAAGTTGTGATGAAAGCTGTCGTTGGCTCTAAGGATGGATCCACCAAACCTTTGTCTCTTGCCCCGAGTGTTCAACGAGGAATGCATTTTACGCAAAAATACGGACTAAGACCAAGTTGTCAACAATCTAACCAACATTTTAAACTCAAGAAAAAGTTCATTATTAAAAAATAAAAAATTAAAAAATGAAAATTTCACAAATTGCTGTTCACAGGCAACGGCGCCAAGCAGTGAGCCCGCAAGTGCGGGTCGTACAAGTAATATAGTGGCTCTTTTAAAAGCTACAGAATGTCGAACCCACGGGAATAGAAATACGGGGTGAAATATTTTTAAGATGTTAATTTCACTTCTGGCTTCTAGCAGTGAAGACAACGAGTGTAAAGAGAAGTGTGTGTGTTTTGGTAAATATATTTTTATACTAAACTAGCTATCTATACAATTGAGTCTTAACTATGGATGAGAGGCATGCGAGGCTACAAAGAACATGTGAAGAAACGAACTATCAATATACGTGGTTTATCTTTTCCTCAGGTTGCTAGTCGGAACTAATGCCTATGGATTAAAACTCTCGTATTTAACTTGACTTAAGAATCATGAACGCTTCCCTCACATTTTAAGTGATAAGAAGGAATTCAAGTTCTAGCTATACAAAACCCGATTCCACACATGACTAATACGACTTTCGGTTATATTTCTCTCAGAAGGTAAATCAATTCCCAATTTTCCCAGACCCAGAGAAAAGATCATATCCTATTAATTCACAACTTTCCAATTTCTTGCCCTCTCGGTTGAAGCCCAGGACTTTTTGGTTACATTAACATTGGCGAGATATTATTAGTAAGAACAAGAAATTAAATAGAACAACCATGGAAGAAAAGAGAAAATTAAACGGCCGATCAATAAACACATTTCAACACAAAGTTCATAACCTCGGCGAAAGAGAATTAGCCACTCGTTTGTGGATTGAACATCGTTAAATGAGTGTTAATCATACAAACAATTGAAAGGAAGAGAGAGAAGAAAGGGATGAAAAACCTAAGAATTTCGTCCTCGCGGAGGCACTGTAACCCGCGTTAACGCTCCATGAGTTAGAATAATTAAAAAATGCCCACTAAGTGTTCTATTTATACTAGGGATAAATTTTCGGAATAACAAGCAACGTGTCACGGAGTGCATCGCGGAGCAACTGCCCTCAGTGACCTGCAGTGCTGCTTTGTGAAGCCCTACGAAGTGTCGCCCGGGTAATTCTTCGCCCGTGGCCTTGGCGTGCGTCGCGGAGCACGGCCAACGTGCCACGGTGCAATCATGAGACCCTCTCTGGAAATGCAAAGTCTGGGAGAATTCAATCCCAACGTGGCACTGACACGTCCTTCAGGACCCTGTTCCAATTATTGGAATTTTCCATCCCGAGCGATGCGTCGCTTGATGGCGTGATATCCACGGCTCCATCCTTGAGTCCTTGTGATCCTTTCTCACCAACCGCTTCCTTGCTCGTTCATGAGTTCATCTTCGATTTCTCCCGACATGTCATTATTCTTCATCAAAGCATGTTTTCTGCAAAACAACGCTAATCATGTTGGTTAGTATAAAATCACACTTCCATAGAATTTTCATGAGAATGTACACACATTATTAGACAAACAAGGCAAACGTTATACATTTGAGTATCGATTTGGCATATAAATATGCCCCTTATCAGATACAACTCATAATAAGCTTTGTGGTTATTTTTAGGAGGAATTTAAAGCACAAAATTCTGTAAACAAAGGACCATTCGATGCGATCAAAGCCTTTTCTAAATCAATTTTGAACATGAGGCAACCATGCTTGGTTTTTGTCTTATTGAGATGATTAATAAGCTCTTGGACAAGAATGTCATTATCATAGGCTCGGCCCATTTAAGAAAACTGATACGGTAGGGACAAATATGATTTTTTCTAGATAAAATTTTATCTAGATTATGTATGCTTTGGTAATAACTTTATAAATCATATTTTAGGCCTGCTCGGACGGAATGTTTTTAGATGATTAGCATTGTTAAATTTGGGGATAAGGCAAAAGGGTCTTGTTGAGAGTTCCAGGAATGGTTTGATTATGAAAAAATTTGATGGCAATAGTCGAGGACGGTTTTCCCACAACATTCCACTTTGACTGGAAAAAAATTAGGGCGGATACAATCAGGGCCTGGTGCCTTAAAGAGCTTGGGCCGAAAAGAGATCTTAAATAACTTCTTGATCTTCAAGGAGGTTTGTTCAGAAGAGAACGATCAATTTTATGAAAGCTCGTAATAGTATTGTGAATATCTTTCATGTTACTAAAGGGAATGTCTATAGGTATACCTATTTTGTTAGTAATTATAAGTGTGCTCAAAAAAGCTTGTCCTTGATCAGTAATCCAATTATCATTATCATTATCATCTTTTAAAAAAGATTTTATTGATTCTCCTTCATTAACAATGAAAATAGTAAACTTGGTATTAACATCACCTTCATTGAGCCAATTTATTCTAGATCTAATTTTTTCAGTAATCTTTTTCCAATTGGCAGAGATTTATTTATACTCTTTAATGAGGGACAATTCAAGGTTTTGAAAGAAATTGATTAGAAGGAAAGACAACAGCCTTTGAGTCCATATTGTCTAACCAACATCCTCCTCTTTTTAGCAAAGATATTACCAAAGGTATTTCTCAGGAAGACGCATTTATCTGGAAGTAATCTACGGGAGCCTAAAGGTCTCATATGTTGAGTGTGTTTTATTGTTCCAGCTATTCTATATAATCTTAAATCTGGGTGAGTAAACCAAAAATTTTCTATTCTAAAGGGCCTGTTCCTATGGCTTATGCTAGAATCGGACAAAGCAATAAGTAACAGATTATGGTTTGAGTTGGTTTTGGGTAAGTGGGTGACTTGGGCATTCGGGTAATTTTCTACAAGCGAATTGTTATTAGTAAAGCAAGATCTAATCTCTCAAGGATAAGTACACCATAATTACCTTTTCTATGATTCGACCAAGTATAGCAGCTTCCTTAAAATCTAGGTCGATTAATTGGCAGTGGTTAATACAACTCCATACAGGGAACTTCTATTAGCATTGATACGTCTACGGTCTACCACCCAACTCATCCTCTTGGTTAAGTAATTCATTAAAGTCTCCTGCCACCAACCAAGGTCCCAGGTAGGAGTTAGCAATAGTTTCAAGATTATTCCAAAGGATGGAATGTTTGGAAATATCAGTAATAGCATAAACAATAGCAAACCACCGATAAATATGATTTGGGAGTACATGGATCATCGCATGAAGTTCTTGGTCTAATTGACGGAAGTGGGTAATGGTAACCAATTTGCAAGCCACAAAAGCACAATGCCACCTGATCTCTCGTGGGCAGGTATCTCTAGGTAGTCATCAAAGCCAAACTCATTCTTGAGAGAGAGATGATCACTCATTTTGGTCTCAAGCAATGCAATCATGTTGGGGTTATGATTTCTAATAATCTCCTTGAAGTTCCTTCTAAACTTATCATTGTTAATACCACTAATATTCCAAACAATAAAACTAGTTGGTTGATTCATGGGAGAATGGTTGTTGTTTGGGTTTAAAGTCACTAGATTCTCCTTGGTCAGGAATTGACTTAGCCTCAATGTTGGAGTCATTACTACTGCATATTTAGCTATTTGCCGTGTCCACTGTCGGCCTGAGGTCGAATGAGCACTGGTTAGTTCCACTGGAATTTTGTGGTTATATCTTGTCTTTTTTTCTCTGAAAATATCATAAGGTCTGTATTTCTGAGGCTTGATATTTCTGTGAATAAGCCCTTTCCTATTATATTTTCTCTTGGTCTTCTTGATCTTGATTTGATTGGGGTATGTCCATTGGCACTGGAGTTGGTATTATAATTGGATGTCGCAGATCGACTGGTAATAGTATCCATGGAAAGAAGAGTGGGTTGGGATTGATCAGATTTCACAGGGCATGAAGAATGGAAGTTGGGTCATATTAGGCATGTGAGGGAGCAGGTTGAAGTGCTGGGGTAGGTTCCATAATGTTTGCATGGCATGAAACAGAGGGTGGGATAGTCTTGGGTCTAGTGGATCGACCACATTTGTCATCCACATGTGGTTTTGCAAGTTTTTAACGCTAGTTTCTTCCTCTGCTATCAGTCAGGCTGAAGTTATGATTTTGGAGGATTATTATGGTTTCCACTCTGTTAGTTTCCATGGTAAATAGTACTGCATGTCTTTGCAGTCCCATCTCTACCCCAAGATTGGGGATGGTGAAGTGGGTGGACTTGCTTTGTTGCAAACAGAAGCGGATGTTGTTCCACTTGAAGGGGGATTAGCGACATGTTATTCATTGTAGGTTTGAATATTCTTGGTGGTCGAGTTACATGAACAGTTTGTATTTTCTAGTGTATGAGGATTGTTAATCTTAGCATTGTTACTATAAGTATTGGTATTATAGGTATATCTAAGGTATGTGATGATTGCATATCTTTATAGAAGAAAGGAGGAGGGGAGTTTATTGGTTGCATGCTGCGTATCAGGGGGTAATCCAAATAGTAGGGACTGGAAGTTAATTTTTTTTTGCATGGCCAAAGATGCCCCAAGGGTTTTGCCAAAGTCAATTTCAAGGTTACTTGTAGAAGCAGTTTAATATTCAAAAGCGGTTCTACCTAATGAGTATTTTCCTCATTAGCTGTCCTAATCTTAGGCAAGTTCATCTTACTTTGGACATGTGTACAACATGTTGTATACTAGCATCCGACTTGCTTCCTCTAGGTTGTAACGAAGAAGGGCTTGTAGGGTTATCCCTTATCATACAGATTTTTAACTCACTACTTTTACTGGTAATCATATACGTATTCTTCTTTCAAGGAATCAAAGACATGAAAATTATATGTCTAATTAAGAGTTTTGATTCAGAACCTGAGAAGCACTATTGCTTGCTAACAATAGTACTGCTGCTATTAATTAAAAGAAGGATTGGTCTCAATAGCACATTAATACTCAAACAATTAGGCTAAATTGTTTTCTAATTGGGTAGAGGAAAAATAACTTTGGTACCTGGACTGATAGTTTTATTTTTGATTTTGATGATGACTCTTTGGGAGGACTATGCTTTTTAGTAAATTTTACCGTTTGTCATGTGTCTAAAAGCTCAGTGGACTGTGATTTTCTTTCCCCTTTATTTTTGTGTTTTTAATTTGTTGTTGGTGTGGGCATGTGTTTGTCGGAATGCTCCCAATCTTCCACAACTTGTGCATAACAAGACCTTCTCCTTCATAAAGGATACTTTGCTCTATAGATCAATTTGGATGCAAGTTGTTACCGGTTCTTCCAAGGAATTTGTATACATAACCTAACATAACTTCCTCTCAAGATAGAGCTGATGCATGCATCGATTTTCAGTAGCCTTCCAATGGAATTTCCGATCTTTTGTAGAAGGATTCTGTCATGGCAAATTCCGTGGGATGTGGTAGTCGTACCCAGACTGCAATGATTGTTAGAGTTTCCTCTGTTTGGGATGAAGTTTGGTTACCATCTTTTGACTGAAAGGAAATGACCATTGATGAACCAAGGCCCTTTTTGTAGGACATGTATCATATTTTGTTCCTTAACCATTGACTACGTAAAGTCAGCTCCCAAATCTATCTGAGGAATTGTTTGATTGGCCGCCATAGTTGTTGTAGTTTTATTTTCAGATATTGATGCTGAAATTCTTTCCCTGGAGCTTAATGACTAGTGACGATTTCCAAGGTGGTATAATCTTTCATTCTCCTCCTCGCCATATACTTTTTCCCATACGATGAAACTATTTTGTTCATGAGATCTAAAAAAGATCTTTATGAAATTGTATGAGGCCAATTTAAGATTTCAAGTTTTTCCTCCAATGTTTTACGTGTCATTGGTCAAAAGTGTAGAAAATAATGAATGTGTGTATCTCTTTTTATATCAGATTCATTCCTATCTATTTATTAGTATATATGTTTATTATTAAAAAGTTATTAAAAACAATTACATCTTCTCGTTTGAACACACTATACTCTAAATGATGACGTTTTCAAATTGCTAGGAAAAAAAACTAAAAAGGAGCATCCTAAAAAAATGAAAAAATAAAAAAATTAATAATATTTAATTTGTCTTTTTTTTTTTTAAATGTTGAAATTACTCTCGACATTATTTCAAAAGACAAAAAAGCCCCACTTAAAGGAAAATTTCTTCTTGGCTGGATTTTTGATATGTGCATTCTGTGGGTGGAATTATAGATATTGGTTTCGCAATACAAAATTTTTAAATATTTTTATATTTATCTTAAAAAATTTATCATATATATATATATATGTATATATGTATGTATGCATGTATGTATATAAATATTAATTATAAACTCAATAATTTATATAAAAACAATTACATCTTCTCGTGTGAGCAAGCTATCTAAATGATGATGTTTTCAAATTGCTAGGAAAAAAATAAAGAGGAGCATCTCAAGAATTAAATTCCATCTTATCCTCACCGTAACACTATTTAACACACCCATTTTCTTTTTTTCAAAAATGTTGAAATTACTCTCGACATTATTCAAAGACAAAAAGCCCGCTTAAAAAAGAAAGAATTTCTTAACGTGGATTTCAATATGTGCATTACGTAGGTGAAATTATAGATATTGGTTTTGTAATACAAAATTTTTAATATGTTTTATGTGATATTTTTCTTTTTGAACAATTAAAAATATAAAATTTTATATATATATATATATATTTATATTTAATTATGAACTCAATAATTTATATAAAAACAATTACATACAAAAATGGAGCGTCTCGAAGTCAGTTCCATCTTACATCACTCCCTTTGTAACACTATTGCTTAACCCATTTTTTTTTTAAAAATGTTGAAATTACTCTTGACATTATTCAAAAAACCAAAAAAGCCCACTTGTATTAAAAAGAAAAATTTCTTCTATGGATTTTCAATATTGCATTCTATAGGCGGAATTATAGATATTGGTTTCGCAATACAAAATTTTTAATATTTTTTTATATAATTATGATTCTTTTAGCATTTTCAAATTAATTTTATATATATATATATATATATATATATATATATATATATATATATGTATGTAGCAATAATGTGTATATAAATATTTAATTACGAACTTCGATAATTTTATATAAAAATAATTACATCTTCTCGTGTGAACATACTATACTCTAAATGATGACGTTTTCAAATTGCTGAAAAAAAATAAAAAATAGCGTTTGGGAATTAAATTCCATCTTATCCTCACCGTAACACTATTTAACACACCCATTTCTTTTTCAAAAATAATAAATTACTCTCGACATTGTTTAAAAGATAAAAAGCCCCGCTTAAAAGGAAAACTTCTTACTGTGAATTTTCAATACGTGCATTAAATGACGAAATTATAAATACTGATTTACGTAATATAAAATTTTAATATATTCTTATATTTATCTTAAAAAACCTATCAAATATATATATAAATATTTAATTACGAACTCGATAATCAATATATAAATTATATCTATGAAATTTCAACTTTGACTCTGTATTGAATTTTTTTTTAAGAAAAAAAAAAAGAAAAAAAGGAAAAGGGGAGTTGTTTGCAAAAATTGTAAGGGCATGTAATATATGTATTGTGGAGAAGAAGATATATATATATATTTATAAAATAGAAAAGGAAAAATGAAGTCACTTCTCTTCTACCTCTTCTTCCTGACCCTCTTTCTCTTTCTCTTTCTCTTTCTCTTTGGTACAAAGTGAAAACAAAAGAAAAGCTTATGCTTTCATCAAATTTACAACTCTCTTTGCTTTTTCTTCTCCAATTCAAAAGCACCAAATAAAGCCAACACATTCTGAAAAGGATTCTCCTTTTTACTACAAAGCTCAAGCGGTGCCCTAACCAAATGCCAGCCAGAAACGCTTTTCATCAATTATCAAGATGATGACAACAACGAAGACGATGAGAACTCGCGGCAGCAACAGCAGTACCACCACCGCCGCCGGAAACAATCGCGGCGAGCTATGGAAGAGCAGCATCAAGAAGTTGAGGAAGAGGAAGAGGAAGATGAGCAAGACCAAACCCAAGGCTGATGATGATGATTCACAAATGGTCAAGAGGCTAATAGCCAATCTTCTGAATGGTACTTGGAAACTTTATACGTGTACCCAAATCCCAAATCTGTGTTTACATTTGCTTTACTGTTATAGATACGTGTTCTTTTATCGTGCATTGATATTTTTGGTTTCAGCGTTTTGTTTGTTGTTTTTAATGATTTGCATTGCCTTGATTGTCGCAGATTCTGATGGAAGTGGCACTGACCCTGATGCCTTTGATGAGTAATTCTCTCTGTTGCTCGAGGACTTTTTTTTATCTGCATGTTTAATTTCGTGTTTTTACTGCCGGTTTTGCTACTTCCTATCTTTTTCTCTCGTGGGTTGAGTTCAGATGGCGTGTTTGCTATTTGGGTCGCTAAATTTGCGACCTTTCTTTTTGTCTACTTTGAAAGTTCTTCGTTTGAGTAACGGCAGAGCTTTTACAGGATTGATGGATGCAGAGTTTCTACTTTTAAACTTGTTTGAGTGGGATTCTTACTTTGGCCAAGTTTCTGATGCACTCGTGCTGCTTGATTTAATGCGCAAGTCATTTCTGCATGCTGTCGTTAGTTTAATATCTGGACTTCTCGGGGGACTTTTTCTATAAGTAGATCGATTGTGAATTTGGAAATGCTATTGGGGTATTGCTTTTGAGTTGTAAAGAATCCATTTTTATAACTTACTGTCTTACCCTTTTTTGATATGCATTGCATTGCATGATGCTCTAGTTTCACATTTATTTGTATTCTCAATTTATATATCTGGAGCTTGCCCAAGAGTGAGGTGCTGGTGTATACCAGAAATTTTCTTCTAAAACAAACTTTAACGAAATATAAATACTACCTTAAAAGATTATAAAGTTGTAACTACATAGTGTCACTCATGCATGTCTGCCAGCTCATGCATGTCTTCTTATCAAGCTTTCTGTACTTCACTGCCTTGAATAGTGTCTAAGCATATGACAGATGACCTTAACAGACTAAGCTACTGAATCTTGATTGTCCCTTTTATCTACTTAATCTCTTGAGCCAGAAAATAATATGATTCTTCCTTTGGTCTTTTATTTTAGAGATGGATCAAGATTAAAACTTGGATAAGGTTTAATCTCCAAGATTCTTAGCATTATACTCATTGTACTTTTCAAAATATAGGTTCAAATTCAATATTTGTGTGAAAATATAGTGATTTTTCACATATATATCGATACTCCTGTGTTGAAAATGCACGGGTTCTGTTGATCCCGTTGCACAACCACTCCATCCACCACTGTTTCATTTGACATTTTTGTAAACGCTTCCATTTAGGTAGACACGGTAATAGTTTTGATTGCGTCGTTTCAAGATGAGATACATCACAGCTTGATATTTGAGTTTCTAATGTTGAACTTAGGTTCTTAACTTCAGCATAAAATAACTCCCCAGGGGCATCCTGAGTCTGGAGAATTATATTTTGAAAATTTGGACTTTTCAGTTGTTCTAGAAGGTCATTGCTGCTCATAATTTTGTGTTCATCCTCAAATATTCACCTTGAACTTACCTATAACTTCATGTATATATAATCATAGACATTAAAATAGTCACCTTTTCCTGATTTAGTTTGCCAGATCTTGTTGTGTGAAGAACCTTCAAGGTGGGTGTTCTATTTATTATGTTTGCCCTTAAATTTATGTAGTGCTTCAGATTTATCCTGTTTTAGGACATATATCACTATTGACCATTAACTAGATAAAAAAGTTAGTCACTCAATTTGCCAGAGGTCATATAGTCGTTATCCTATTATATCTCTGGATCTGTACGTGCAGGATAAAACTTTTCACCATATAAAACCACTTCTTATATTGGAAATGCAGGGAATATTTTTGCCTTGCACTGTAAGACTTGTGAATATGAATTACATAATGTTCAATAATATAGTTGTTCATGGAATATATGGTCAGGTTTGTGCAATCGTGATGTCAACATGATCAAATAGACCAAATAAGTAGTATGTAGTATATGTGTAAGATATGTATTGGTAAGTTTATATGTCTCTTTTGTGACAGAGATTAGTTGTCTCAACATAGCAGTAAACTGCAATTTGACTTCACAGAAGTCTTGTACTTTCTCAGGGAAAGTTACTAGTTCAAGATTCCTTGATTTTCACAGTGAAATAACTTATTGAATTTTTCATATTTATAGTAATGAAAAACCAGTTAAACTGATGATTACTATAAGTATAAGGTGACACATTATTTTCATTGTCAACATTTCACTGTGAGTTCTTCTCTTTGGTCCATGGTTACCCAGCAGCATCACCTTTTTGACCTTGACACTAGAAGATCCCTTTAAGAAGTTGTTGCTGCAAAGGAATAAAAGAAGTAGCTTTTGGCAATCTTTAGCTCAACGGAACCTTTTCTACAGTTTTTAAGAAGTGTGCCAAGAAATTTTAAACTTTCTTGGTTTCTGCAGTTGTCTTTGAGGTGTGGGAGACTGTTGGATTTCATCTTCCTTTTATCTTCGCTCAAGTCAGATCTCATTATTGGTCATGAATTTTCTTTAAACTTTAATCACCTTTATAAAATTCTTGAGTCTCTTACTATAGTAATATTCTGGATCAGTAGTTTAGCTGGCTGTGAAATTGATAATGGGTGGGTGAGGATTTCACTTGACCCTGGGTTCTCCATGGTGGGAACTCAATTTTCTATCATTTTCAATGCGTCAGAAATAAAATGTATACATCTGAAAGGGAAGAGAAAAGCTTCTACAGGTACACGATTGCTCAATCCAAGATGGGTCCATAAGTCATAACAGATTCAGTATTCAGGTTTTACTTTTCACCAATATAAAGTCTTATATTGGAAATGCAGGGAATATTTTTGCTATACTGTAAGACTCATGAGAATGAAATACATAATGCTTAATTAGGCTGTTATGTTGCATGCTGAACTGAAAGTTAAACTGTACAAATTTCTAAGTTATTCTCCAATTTAGAACCTTTTGATCTTACTGATTATCATGGGTTCTAAAATACCTTTCTATATTACTTCTTGTTAAATGATCTGCATGATGCATCATCTCCATTTTTCTGGGTATTTGAAGTGGTTTGTAACTATAGTCTTTGCTTGCCTGCAGGTTGATCACTGTGTCACGATCTGAGATTCGCACCAATGTACAGTGTCCTATATGCTTAGGTATTTCTTTATTCTTTTATGTTATTATATTTGAATATTTACAGCTTCGAGTTTTTTGCAGGATTTCGATGAGAAGTTTTTAAGCACAATTAGTTCAAGCTCGTAAAGATCTAGAATGTCCTATATGTCTAGGTATATTTGCTTTCACATCATTCTAATGTTGTTTAATATATATATTTTTGTTATTCAATCCAAAATTATTTATGTAGATGTTATGATTTTTCATTTAACTTGCTTCTTTCTTATAGTTGTTTTCCAAGAGTTTTCTCCTCAAGATATCCCCCTTTATTTTTATTCGTTTTCCCTGCTGCCTGCACCCTCATGAGAGGACTTTAGCAGATGATTCAGGTTTATGGAAAAAAGCTGATATTTCCCCGAAGTTAAAAGTTGAAGAGACATATCAGTTGTGATTTTCCATAGCTAGTGCAAACTTTTTCTTTGAAACTCTGATGCCACCATGACAAGCCTTTGATGGCTCTTTCTACATTACAGCATAGAAAATTCTTTTTTCACTTGTTATTGTTCAAGCGTAGGAATATTAGTTTATATTAAAAATGTGTACTGGAAGTACTTGGATTGTGTAATCAATAGTGTATGGGTGAACTTTTGGCAAACCAATTATACTGTTGTATAGCCATTCAAATCATTTTCTTACAAACAATAACTGTGACTGGACTTCATGCTGTGTTTAGTACCTCTGCTTTCCATACTGGAATTGAAGTGCTATTAGATACGGAAAGAACCTCAATGAAAACCTGAAAAGAAAACAGAGCTGCAATCAAGCACCAAGGATTCCACTTGGGCTCTGAGTGCTAACCTTGAGCCACATAAAACTGTACATATAGGGACGTGAACTAGTTGCCTGATGTTCTACGTCCTTTTGGCATGTGGTGACTGTTGTTTGGTAAGACTTTCTTCAATTGCTTGTATGCAACAAGAAACTTTAGATCCTTAAGTCACTTAGATGTTATGTAGTGGTCATGCAACTCAGAGTATGGTTGGTTTTCTTTTCTTCTCTTCTCTTAAGATATCGTATACGTGATTAATAGATCCTCAGTTATCACAATATTTTGATCTTTGAATACCATAATAATTAGGGATTCGTTTGGTTCATGGGCTATGTGAAGAGTCACATCGGTGGTTTAAGGGATAGGTGGTCTCTTTAATATGGCAGGAATGCAAGGGTTAAACTTTTGGGGTTGAGTTAGGCGCAAGATCCATTTCTTTGCATGGTATCAAAGCGGACCCATCCCATTTAAATTTCCCGATGTTGGGCCATAGTAAAAATTTGTCCGAGGCTTGGATGTCAATCCTAGACGTGAGGTGGGGTGTTGAAGAGTCTACGTTAAGGTCAAAGGAGGATGGGTGGTCTCTCTTTTTATGGCTTAGGCAATTCTTACCTCGTGAGCTAGCTTTAGGGTTGAGTTAGGTCAAGACTCATATCTTTAAAGTTTAGTTATAATAGTGTAGGGATTATTACATTAAATAGTAATAATAGTCATAAACTTTAAGGACATTTTTGTCTTTAGATACTGAAATCCAAATATTTCTAATAAACATGGTCTTATAGATCCTACCCACATAAAACTATACATAAAGTTCCATATATGTTATGATGTCACTAGAAATGTAGAGTTTATCTCTGGAAACTAAAAACAAAATTGTTCTGATGAGTTGTATACCAAAAACCAATCAAAATTAAATTATGAAAAGATACGTAGTAATCTATAGCTTTATGTGCCAACATAGCACGTTGTATTGGTCATATAAAATCTTATGCTCGGTTAAATTTTCATATGGGGCCAACTAGAAACCCTTAGATAGTCCTGAGAGTGGCATAAATAAAGTTATCGTATGCCACATAAACCTCTGAGAATTGTTTGATCTATGTTGTTTTAAGATGTAATACATGGGAAAGGATAAAATAAATGTGTGGATATACTTTTTTATAACTTATACTCAAATCTTTTAGTAGGAATATCTCAAACTCCGTTTTATGGTCAATTTTTCCATATCGTCACTGTGGACTTCTGAGACTTTTTGATGTTTGACTGTTTCAGTGGTATTGCACGGTGATTTACATCAGGAAGGCTTTATTTTTGCTGGTCTTCTTTGAAAGAAAAATATGTTTTTTTGTAGATCCTAACATACTTCTACTCT
Organism: Datura stramonium; assembly: GCA_018107945.1. NCBI lineage: Eukaryota > Viridiplantae > Streptophyta > Magnoliopsida > Solanales > Solanaceae > Datura > Datura stramonium. Next base: position 285,216 of record JACEIK010001178.1, read on the forward strand.
TTTATTTGCTTCTTTAACTACCTTTTCCTTAAATTATATTAATGCTTCTAAGATGTATGCCATGGTAGTCACTATTTTCATGTTATCATTAGCCATCTCTCTCTCTCTTCTAGAATTCTAGATTAGTTGCTACTTCTTTCCACTTCTCCACAATTTCATTAGGCAAAACAAATTCAAATATAAAGAGCTCTATGAGTTTTAGAGAAAAGAAATGCCATCATTGAAGTTGATTGCTTGAATTAGGATCTTTGCCATAACACTGTTGCAGTAAATCTAGATCTTTTGAAACACCAGCATTTAGTTGAAGGCCTGGCATGTGTGTAATTCTTAGAACTACCAGGTTAAAAATATAAATAACAAATATCTGAGTGATATAATGTTGTAGGTGGTTGATCAAACTTGCCAGGAATTGGATAATTTCTAATTCTATAGTGATGCAACAAATGACATCTAAGCACCTGGGGAGAGGAAAAACAGGGATCAAAGAAGACAACTAATTGGAATTGTTTCAGTTATAATATTTACCGGGCCAGTATTTGTCAGTGTAGAGAATTTAGGCCAATCCCTGCATGTGATCCTCAAGGTTCTTGTTGTAGTTATTCTCAAATATCCAGTAACCATTGACTTGTACTGTCAGTATGATACAAGCATGAACTTTCTTGGATGAATTGTATTCAATTATACTCAGTTGAAAAGTCTTCAAGATGCTTTGGTTAAGGTAAAATATATGTAAAGCACCTGATTGAATTATGGTTTAGAGATGATGAGAGTCCTATATGAAACTTACGTGAAGCCAATATCAGAATTTTCTTTCTTTTGGTTGTCCATCTATAAAGAAGGCATCAACAGTGATCTCGTACAATTTGGTGAGGTACTAGCTTAAGCTTGTGCTGGTGGCTCCTAAAGATCTTCTGCAACTGTGAGTCGCCCAAGGCAAAGTTAAGGATGACAAAGAAAAGTCATTCTAGTGATGATAGCCTCTTTTGATGTGCATTTATATACAAGGAGGAGCAGAAACATTTTAGAGACTTGAATGCTGCAGCTTCTATTTCCTTGTGATGAGAGCAGCTTTAATACATGGCTGCTATTCAAATAACCTGATATTTGATTGAAATCTCTCTCTCTATTCGTTTCATTTCCCATTTCCTGTCGTCGGACCTGGCAATGGCACCTAGGCATTGAGTGCTTTTGCTGAGACGGATGGAGTACGTCATTTTGAAAAACTGTCACAAATCAATAATCTCTTTCCTTTTCTGGGAAGTCTCTCAAGGTGTGACAGACTATAATCTTACTGGATGTGGGGTTAAATGTTGGTTTATTGTGACAAAGGGAATATACTTGAAAACAGAACTTTACTCCTCTGAAACACGTATGGAAATGTGAAAAGTTCTGTAATTACAAAAGAATCAGATTCTTCTTCAATAAATAATTCCTTTACATTTAGAGCTTTCTGAGGAACTTCTAAATATGATGCTCCTATCCCTCCCCCCCTGAGTTTTATCGTAGTGACTTGTGCAGTTGCCTTCCACCTTAGTTCTAAATCAGAGGGATAAACTCCTAAGTATATTTTCTTGTGCCTGCTATTATCATAAAGTTGAATACTACTTGACTATTCAGAAAGTTCACCTGAGAAATCTCATTTTCTTATCCTTTCTAGGTCTTCCAGCTAGAGCATCATATGAACTTTTCTTATCAGCAGTATCTTCAAAAGTAACTTTTCTTTTTTCTCTTCAAACAGCAAGTGATAGTATTTCATGATTTCTACTAAAGAATGGGATAGCAAAACTACCAAATACCTTCATAGAAAAAGGAAAAATGCAAAACACAGGCTTCAATTGGTTATCTTTTGTTTGTCAGTATTTGCTGGTTACCTTTGGACTTGGATTTGACTTCATGAACAACTGAAATGACCACAATCTTCTCAAAAACCAAGTTGTTTTCCGAGGTTTCCCTTTTCCTATATACTAATAGGAGCCTTTTTTCGTTTTCGGTTCTTACTTGGTCTCTATGGGGCTCTACATCAATCAATCACAGCTGCACTGAGAGTTTTTCTTTTCGGGAGAATGGTAACAAGTATTATATAAAAACGGCACAAAGATTGTGCTGAAAACCAGATGTACAGAAGAAAGCAAAAATTATATCCTTGTTCTTCTTACAAGGATTCTACGACATCTATCAGCGCATCCACATCTTTTACCAGTTCTTCGTTACATCTTGATTTCTGTACATTATTATACTTATCTTTCAAGCGTCTTGCATTTCTTTCCTTTCAAATGGTCAACCATATGCATGCTGGGATAATTTTCCACTATTTTTTCTGCCTGTCAGAACCCTTGGTGTTGTTCCATCAAAGCTTAAAGCTCCACAACAGACCTTGGCATGGCCCATTTAATGACTTTCATGTTTGAGAATGAATCTCAATTGCACTGAAGTTCCACTGCTTAATACTAGATTTGATTACTAATTTGCTATGTTTTGGTTGAAGACCATAGAGTCCAACAGTTTTTTAACCGTTGGGTGTCTGATTGCATGCTCAGGTATTATCAAGAGAACTCGGGTTGTGATGGGATGTCAACACCGTTTTTGCAGGGAATGCATAGATAAATCAATGAGACTTGGGTATGTAACGCATTAAATCAGTTTTGTGTGATTTAACTAGTCTTTAGAACTCAAGAATTACCTGAAGACTACTATGGATTTTGCTTGTAATTGCCCTTTTACAGGAATAATGAATGCCCTGCTTGTCGTATACATTGTGCTAATTAAATGATCATTGAGAAGATGATCCTCGTTGTGATACCTTGATTGAGGCAATATATCAGATGTTGAGAAGTATGAAGAAGGTATTTCTTTAATTTTAATATTGTGCAGCTTAATAAACCCCCTTCCCTCAAATTTAGAATGAGAAAACAAAGGGGCCCTGAGGGAAAAAGTAGTACAAAGCCACTAGAGGCATATGAAACTTGTCTCCTGCTGATTTGTGGAATATCTTGTTTCAGGAACTTGTCTTTCTTGAAGAGGAACGGGCACGCAATGAGCAGGTCAGTTAAAGAAGCACCTGAAATCCTCATTCTTGAATGGACATGTGTGCATTTGTTTGCATGTTTGTACTTCTTGTTTGTGCGTATCCTCTTTTGCTTACAGCGAGCATATATATCTCAAGGTTGTTACTGGAAGAGAACATAGATATAGAGGTGATCTATTAGTCATTACAGGTCCATGCATGTTGAAGATGGACATTATGCATTAACAGAACTTAATCTGTTGACGATGTTTTCTTTGTAATGTAATAGGTTCTGTTTTCTCTCCCCCATACAACTAAGATCTAAAAGTCTTTCTATAAAAACACTCTTATTTGGAAACTAAGACGTAGGCTATGGCTAAGTCACATTCTGCATTCTCAGAAAATGAAGATCTCAATGTGTCCGTTTAAGCTTGCTGGTAACTAGCTCCAAGTGCTCTACTAACACATGTTGGCAACTTTTAAAAGGCCATATTTTCCTTGTGTTAGAATCTGAAAATGAAATGGAAGATTTTTACCACTGTTTGTGAAAAATGTGTTTTCAGGTGTTATGATATGCCTTCCGACAGTCAATTTACTTTTATGCTTTACCAGTAGGAATATAGTTTACTGTGCAAATAAACTGTTAGTTAAGATGGACGTAGATATAAATTTTTTCTTTCTGATTGACACTTCATTATATGCTTGGGGCGCGACATATAGACCTGATACATGCCTTGTGCTTTTTTGTTTTGTTGGACAGTTCCAAGCATCCATTGCTAAAATATCTCAACGCCAATCTGAAGCATTAATCAAGAGGCGCAAAGGTGGTAAAGACATAGCTGCTCCCTCCGCACAAAGAACATCTCGCAACTTTCACAATGCTTATTCAAGAGAAAGACAGTCAGGGCACAGAACCTGAGCGATCTGATCCAAATGAGAGTGAAAATGATGAACAGGACGAGAACAAAGATTCACCCCTTAAGGATGAGCGTGGAACACAAACCAAGTTCAAGGAAACGCAGGAGCGCAAAGGAGCTCCGACCAGCCAGACTTCTCCTTCAGCTGCGAGTCCAGATGGTGGACACATTGAAACTGCAGTACAACTACCCAGGAGACGCCCCTAAGTAATTCTCCTGGACCTGCTGAAGCCTGAAACACTTACTTGGGGAAGGCGTTGTTCGTAGCCACAATGGGCATGGTAGTGGCAGTGTTGCTTAGAAATTCTCGTAATACTCGATTATCTAGTTAATTGATTATCTTGAGACTGTGAGTAAATGATGATGAGGTAATAGATTCTCTAATCAGATGTGTCTGAATTCATGAGCTGTTTCTGCTTGGTCACTTGTCCGTAATTCACTCTTCTTATTTTGCAGTTAAATATCCATCTTCAGCTTATTCCATTAAACAGTGCGACACCAAGCCTGAAATGCCCTATCTCTGCTGCACACCAAGCACATCAGTTGGACACCTCTGTGAAGTAAGAGTTCCTTTCTGTCATACTTTATCAAGAACAAAAAGAAATGCTCACTATCCTTGTCAAAAATAGATAAGAAAGCACGCCAGTCATGGAGGCCTTAGAGCCTAATTAACAGAAGTAGAAGCTGTCTGCTGAAGCAAAACAAATTTTAAACTTTCTGGTGCTGCAATCTTATCCTGATCATATGGTTATGCATTTCTCATTCAACTTTGATGTCTCGATAATGAGTAATTTATGTTTGTTGTTCTATGGCTATGCCTCTAAATATCGTCAATTAGGAATTGCTTCCATAAAATCTGTAGGTTCATTTTTCCATTTTTGCCTCAATTTACAATTTTTGTAATATTTTTAGTGCAGCTTGTTGCTCAGGAGACAAAATCACAAGCCAAAGATGTTGGTGTGGCAATAAAGGTGGTCAACACAGCAGTTGGCAAGTCCACTATTAACCATTCAATCTTAATGGATGCATCAATTATGCTACGTCGGAATCAGTCAATTTCACTCTGCAACCCTTGAAAGGAAAGAAACTGTAGGAGGAATCAGTTCCAGTTGCACTTTAAACAAGGAACTGGTGAGTTGAAGTTATAAACAAGGAATCAAGTCAACTGGATTATTTAAAAGCTATATTTTTATGTTTCCATTCTTGTCCCACCTGAACAATCTTTCTGTGTTCTTTCAGATCTTTCTGTATGAGCAAAGAATTCTGCGGTATGATGATAATTCAGCTGCTATGTGACTTCGTCAAATCGGCTTTGTAGAAGGATGAGTGCAGGGGAGCATGGAGTCGAACATTTTAGGAACTTTTTTTAAGTTTTCCCTGAATAGCAGTAGTCTGCTAGTTTTTCAGTTCTGGCATATGATCTTTCTTTCTATAATGAATGTAGCATCTTTTCTCTTGTTTCCTTTTACACCCAAGTTTCGGTTTGTTTGGGCATTGAGATTTTCTTTGATCTTTAATTAACAGAAACATAAAATGTTTGTCCTTTTTTCCAACACTTCCCCCTTTTTTCTCCCCAAGTTACAACGCCCACTTTCCCGGTGGTTTGAAAAGCTTGTATTTTTTCATGAGAGCTTTCAAAAGTATTTTGGAAATTCTTTTGCAAACTGAAAAAACAGTTTATCTTATTTCCTAGAAATATCTCTCAACTTCGGCCAAACACATTCACTTTTTAAAAATAGTACTTTTCAAAGGAAAAGAAAACACTGGCCAAAATTCTTGACTGTTTCGAACATATTACATTGTTGTATTTTTTTTCTATTTTACCCTCTGATTTTATTTTATTTTTTAACAAAGAATGATTTTATGTTTTGCAAGAAAATAAAGCACAAATCACCAAAACTACACATTAGAAGCGCCAAAACGCAATTGTTATATAGTTTTTAATGTATTAATAATATATGATGATTCTTTGTATACAGAAAGTGCACATTTTACAGATAATTTTAAATGTATACAAAAAAGTGCACATTTTTACAGAGCACATTGACTCCAACCATTTGACAACACGGTTCCCCTAATCTCTCCTCCGTGGAGTTCAAGGATTTCTTGAACATACCCACCCCCTCCCAGATTTTTGGACCGATTAAATGAATATTTCTATCTTCACCTCATCTGGAGGCAGCACAAAGCTTTGCAGCATAAGGACACGCCATTTTTCTCCTTTCTTGCCTTTTAAGAATCAGCAGATTGGGGGATCTTGGTTTTGTCACTTGTTTGGAAGACCTGTGGAGTTGTTGGGTGTGTTAAAAAAGGTTCAGTAGTTGTTCCAATATGTAAATAAGAAAACAATTAGTAGCAGCATGAAAATTTTAAGAAGAAAACAATTAGTAGCAGCATGAAAATTTTACATACTTTTGTGGCAGGAAAGGATGATCAAATTTAGGCACAGGTCTTGCATGAGGGACCAAAGTTCTTCGTAGCTGTTTCAGGGCCATCTCTTCCTCCATCTAACCACCACAATCCACACACGTTAAGAATTAGTCTAATCATCCCATCATTAGAGGTTTCCTTGAAATAACACAGTTAAATATCTGAATACCATTCTTGCAGCTTCTGCCTCCTCCCTGTATCTTTGATACATCATTTCTTTCTCCTTAATCTGCACAACAGCTTATAATATGAGTGGCTATAGGCTGGCTGAGCTCTCAGAGATAGTTGCACGTGATTGGCAAAAGCTTTACCTTCTTATCAAACTCAGCTCTATCTGTTGCACGGTGATCTACGTGTAGATTAAATCCCTGAACTTGGTGAGGGCTTACGTATTTTCTCAGGAACTGGGGTGGATCCCTACACACACATTTAAGGGTGGGGAAAGCATTATTCATTCATCTTTCAGATTCACTAGAAGAAATGATAAGTACATAAAAAGAGTCATTCTTTGAGGTCTTACTCGATCAGGACTGGATGCGCTTTAAAATTCCTCATCATTTCTTCTTCCTTTTCCAATCTTTGCCGTTCTTCCAATTCCCTCTGCATCTCTCTTTCATGCCTGACTAAGACTCCAGTTGGAAAGGCTCTGGTTTTGTACAATGCTTTGGTTCTGGTTTTGGAGGAATCTAGCAATGGAACCATAAGCAATAGTTCACATGAAAGGGCTATGTGGGAAAAGGTTTTCCTGCAAAACAGATATTATAATAGTTGGTATGTTACATACCACAGGGTAATCAGTTGTGTAAGGATATGGGTGCTTTGGGAACTCTTGACTTCTCTTCTTCAATCTGTTTCTGTAGAAGTTCAGTGAACAGTTTCCTCTCTTTCTCAGCTCCTCTTTCCTGGATTCAAGAAAAAGATAGAGACCATGAGGAGCTACATCATTTCTATAAGAAGAACACACAGAAAATGTACACACCTCTGTGTGTAGAGATGAAAAGGATTTGGTCTGGTGTTTCTGGGGATAGTCTTTTCATTTCTAGGTTCGGAATTCAGAGAAAGCTGAAAATTGGAGAAAGTACAGTGAGGAAAATGTTAAAAAAGCAAGGTGCTAATGTAGGAGGAGGAGAAGAATGGTAAGAAGGATGATATTCTGATGGAACCTTGTCAAAGAGATCCAGTAACATTAGCAGGTGGAATCCTTTCATCTGTGGCAAAATGAAATTCTTCAGGCACAGTCACCTGCTTCTTTGTGTTGCAGAACATTCCCAGGTCTCCTTTACTTTCAAAAATCTACAATTGAAAAAGTCAGACAAAACCAATTTTGATATATTTTGATTGATAGAAAGTGTTGAGGGTTGTGTTACCTTCTTATTGAAAGGCCTAAGCCTTGAACTTGGGCCACACAAGTTCTTCTTTTCAAAGTTCTTCAAGGCTTTTGATCTCATGGAGGTCGTGCTCTAGTGACGTTTGCAGAACAGGAGATTTAGGAGCTGTAAGATGTGGCTTCCATTGATGGCTCTGGCAAATTTGAAAAAGTTTAAATTAGTTAGCATGAAGGCAAGTCAATAGTTTTTTATTTTAAGTATTTAAAAGGAACCACTTTGTAGTTAGTAAAACCTGAGTAGATTCCATGGAGAAGACTGAAGATGTTTCCGCATTCCTGATTGGCCCTGGCCCATTGTCTTTAAATGAAATTCCTGCAGAAGGTAGCAGATCTCAGTTGAATTTTCTTGAATTACTCTTAGCTCTTCATAATCCAGGTAACCATACCTTAAATTCTGGAAGTTGAGGTCTACTTTTAGGTAATGTTGGTAGATTTGGAGCTTCCAAGATCTGTTCCCAAATGTACGAAAGAAAAAAGTACAATACGATCAGTAGAAAATATTCAAAATCAGAAGGTAAAGGACTCAAAACTATCTATAGTAAGGCACCTTTTTGTTCAGTGGGCGAGCCTTAAACTTGGGAATTTTAGCCATCATTTCCTCCTCAAGCTCCGCTGAACTCTTCACTGTTGTTGGACGAACACGTTGCGCAGTCTCAAATTCAGGTTCTTTAGGCGCAGTTAATGTTAGTTTATTAGGCTTCCTCTGCATCAATCATCATGGTGATGAGTATAACATTATAAAAAGATATTTAAAGGTTTTGAAAAAAGAACTAGTGAATAGTTTCAGTTGTTACATGCGAAGTGGAACTGCTCATGCAAGACAGAGACATCTCCTTGTGCCATTGGAACTTCTTCACATCATTTCTGCTGTTGAAATAAACTGTGGTACTGGTTCTCGGATGTACATCTTAAACAGTATAAACTCCAAGTTAGATTCTGAATTTTCAAATAACATGCAAGATAAGGAAGATGTAGTCAATAGAAACCTTTCTGTCTTCTTTACGAGTTTTGGCAGCCGAAGAGAAGGTGGAGCCATTGGCTCCAGGTTTTGTTTTGTGCGGCAAATTTTGGGGTTTGACATCCAGAATCTAGCAATCGAGAGGCAAAAGTTTGAAAGCAAAATCCGGTGAGATCAGATAAAACAACTTGAAATATTCTGCATTTTCCAGGGAATATAAACTACCTTCTTGGCTTTTCCACTTTCTAATTTTTGCCTCTTTATAGCTTGGTTTTCTTGACCAAAATTGGGCGTTCCAACAGCACTTGTCATGATTGCTTGCCTGTGCAAGCAAATGAAGTTCATCGACTCTATCAGACCAAAATAACTTCGAGGAGAGAACAAGAAGGCAGAAGGAACAATGACAGGGCCAGAAAAATTGAGCGCCAAGAAGCTACAACCGCACATCACTTACTTTCTCATACTGGAAGGATTAGCGCTCTTCACAGGCAATGTTTTTGACTTCAACGCTGAAGGATTTCTAAGCAAGCTTGAAATTTTCTTTGCTGTCTTCTGATTATTGGAATCAGTCTTCCTAGGGTCTATCTTCTTAGACATTGTTGGTGGTGGTCTTGGGGTGCAAATTTCTATACAAGAAGGTTATGATCACATGCCTTAGCAGTTGAAATTGTCCACAAAATGCGCAAAACTCCAAAGCAACAAATCAAAATGACAAGCTCTAGTAACTAACCTTGACTAGTTGGCTGTTTCTCAACAGATTCCTGTAAAATGTAATAAGTACAATGAGTCACAAAGCTCAAAATAGGAAATGGTGCTTGGTTACCAGGATATGCGGAAATGCCGGATTGGGAAGACTGCCATTAAGTTCTACAATCTCCTCATTTAGTGTCGCTTCTTCCTTAACGTCAGAAGACAAAACCTTAGCTGCAGGTTTGTTCTTATTTGGTATCACCTCTTCCTTAACCTCAGAAGACAAAACCTCAGCTGCAGGTTTGTTCTCATTTGGTGTCACCTCTTCCTTAACCTCAGAAGACAAAATCTTAGCTGCAGGTTTGTTGTCATCTGGTGTCACCTCTTCCACAACCTCAGCTGCAGGCCTGTTTCAAATACAACTATCAGTGCATTGAAAAGTGTAAGAACATGATTGTTAAGTGACATTAAAATGAATTGACATTGCATCATCTAAATCTTGAGATTTTTTTGTTGCACGATAAAGACCTTCTATTACTCTGCAACTTATGGCCTTCAGTAAAATCGCATGGGATCTCAACCTGTACTGATCTACTGGTCTTGATTCTTGGCATACAAGCTGCAAAATTCAACAACCACGTAACCAAACATCAACTTTTCATTTCAAATCTTGTATTCTATAACGAAAATAGCAATCACCAGCATCTACAAAGACCACAATTACAGTGGATCCATTACCAATCTACCTCCAATTATTTTTAATGAAAAATAGCAATCAACAGCAGCTACTAGAACCCATGACAAGGAATATTTATACACGTACCAATCTACATCAATATATGTTCAATGATACCACAATTAATAGTACCGCAGGAACAGAATTGAGCTCATTGGTGCAACAAAAAAACCCAGTTTGGGGTTAAGCATTTCTAAAATTGACCTAGAAATAAAGTTTCACCGTAAGTCTCAATTTCTTTCTCCACCAGGGCCTAATTGATTGATGGTGGTAATTACGAGCATAATCTTGCTGCTCTTTAGAGTTCAGTTAACTGTATTCACTGATAAAACTAGTAACTCAAAATTTCAACACTGTCTATCCACTGAAGTGATACCGTATGAAATGGCAGTCACAAAAGCAACTATTCCGACGTGTAAACTAACTACAATAAGAATTAACACTCAGTAAATCGAACAATTAACAGAAAAACCCTAAAGAATCAAAAGAGTCAAAATCTTGAAGGAAGAAGAAACATACGAGAAGGGCATAGCTGCTAGTAATATCAAACCAAAGCTCTGCCTTGCGCATGTCCTCCTCCGTCTCTCCATTGATGAAATCATAGAATCGCGGCGCCGAAAACTCGTAAATTTCATCAGTTACGAAATTCGGATGTCTTTTTCCGTCCGCCATTTTACTTCTCTACACCAGTGATTTCGGGGAAGTGAAAGAATGGGAAAACAAAAAAAAATGTATTCTCTGCGGCTTGATAGTTTTTTTCTGGGAGCAGAGAGTATTAAAAAACGGTCAATTTCTGATTTGGGAATATAAACGGTCGAATTTTCCTTTGAAAAATATGATCTTGATGACCGTTGCCACTCTATAACGGCTATATACGCATACGATCAACTCTCATGGAAGGAACGCTGTCGTTTCGAGTCCCATGATATGAACAGATGCTGAACTTTTTATTCTTTTTCCTTTTACATATATGCTAAGTTGCTAACCAAAAATTAAATCAGAGTACAGTCGGAGCTCTCTGTAATGGCATGCCTTTTTTTCTGAAAATAATTTTATTTTTATGTTAAGATTATATGCTTTTTATTACTGTATTTTATTATAACAACAAAAAATTATTCGAATAAATTACGTTATTATAGATGTTTATATACGAATATATATATATATATATATATAATACTAATATATAATTTAGAGTATAGATTCAAAAATAAAGTTGTGAATTGGAGATACCAAACCGTAAAAAAAAAAAAAAAAAAAAAACTGTAAAACTTAAATACATATTTGTCACACGTGTATATTAGATTATGTTTAAGAGATCTTTCAAGACATCATGGGTTATTAATCTTGATACTTTCTTTGTCATGAGAGAAGTTTTTGTTTTGTTTTTGTTTCTTTATTTATTTGGCTTGTCACAATGTGATACACACACAACATATAGAGATAGATACATGCACTTTAGCCAATGCCAATATCGAGTACGTAGTAAAGATTGACCATGCATGGCTTTTTAGTATAGTTAATGTGTCTTTATTTTTCATATTTACATTATTTTCCCCTGCGTTAGTACAACATTTTATAACTCTTTCAACACAACCAATAAATAATCAAACTCTTACAAATTAAAACAACATTAGTGTTAGTATATTTTAATTAAATGGCATATTATTTTGCAGCTTTTGTTATAGTCTTTATTCTTGCAATTTCAAGATCAGTTGGCTTCGTTCGATTAGGATTGTTCATATATCACTGATAATTTCTCATTGTGTCAAGGTTTCGTGGATGGACTCGAACAAACTCCATCGTGCCAATGTTGCGATAGCTGAGAAATTTAAACTTACCATCATGAAACAAGAGTACCAAGGTGCTATAAGAATTTGTCAGTGTGTCGAAAATATGGAGAATAATATTGGAGATCATCCTCCTTACCAAGTGAATCGTCGATCTTTATAACAACGTCAAATTCACCTTGATTTCCCTATTTCGAACATATGATTATTTACAGGTACATTTAATTATTAATTACTTTAATTTCTCTCTTTTAAGAATTTTACTTCTTTTTTTCTCAGTTTGTTAGCTGAAACTCTTTTCTTTTTGCAGTATTAATTATAATTAGGTCTATGGTGCTATGGATTTGGTTTTTGAGATTCTGTTTAGCCAAAAAGAGGTAACAATTAACGAGAGCAGTAGAGAGTATTGGTAGTTTTGATTTTGGGACAAATAATATAAAAATCAATTTTGTCACATATTCCCTATAATAATATCATCCAAATTGAATGATCACAACTGCAAATCTGAATTCACGGACATCTAATTATAATGAATTGAATAATCTTATACAAAAATGCATATAACTCTGTAATTAATTACTTCAGTAATCCAACTAATATTGTTAGAAAAATGACAACCAAAAATCTACTACTAGTTTTTGTTGCACTTGTTGTCTTGGTAGTTCTAGTAATAATAAGTCCATGCAATGCATTCAGAGTCCTAAAGAAGATCAGTTTGTGAAAATGTGAATGTTTGCTTTGAATCTTGTGAAAATTTTGTAGATGGGATTACTGGATTTCACTCTCAGTGTTGTGACAACAATGATATTGAATGGCAAGGTAAAATATCAGGACGATGGGGTTCGTAGGTATTGTTCATGCATCGAAAACTTTAGCAATAGTCACTATCATCCTCCTTATCTTGATGGATCGAAACAAGCTTTATATATTATGCGTATTAAATCTTAGCTTTCCCATCTACGGCGCATGGATTGTTCAAGTACTTTCACAAACTCTCATTTCTCTTTTGTCCATCTTTTTATTTTATTTATAATTAGTAACTAACTTACTTTTTTAATTTAAAATTTTGTGCTTGCAGGCTTTAGTAAGAACTTGTATTTGAGGAAGAGAAGCTCGTATTTCTCTGAGTCTAATTAATGCTAATATTAGTTGAAATATTTTTATTTTCATATTTTCCTGAATTTTGAATTGGAAGTATATATGAAGTATGTGTATATTATAGTATGTAAGAAGGTTAAGTTAGAATTTTTGTAGTGCAACTTTAATTTGTGTTTCAATTAGTTGTAGTTCGACAATTTAGTCATTGTGACTATTAGTTGTGAGAATTAATGTTTCATCCAAATTGTATGTATAATTTTGTTCCATGCCGCCTTCTTTTTGCACGTACGTACATGGAGTTCGACTTGTTGGATATTACTATCGATGTCTATGTGAGCTGATTCGATCTGATTAGGTAATTTTAGCGATTTTTTTTTGGAGTCAAAAGGGCAACAAACTAAGAAAAAAATTTGAAATAGGCCAATTATTTTGAAAAATACCAAAAGAGACAAATCGTTTACAAAGGAGCGATTTGCTCCAACTTAAAACCAAACGGCGGTATATATCGGGGTTAATTAATTTGTGTAGTTGTGAACTTGTGATGGAATTGATTAAGGCGAAAATTGTTTTCCTTTCTCTCAATTTTCTTTAAAAATCAATTATAACCGATTTTGAATAATAGGCATTTTCTCCTTTATCATAATTAATTTTTTAAAATATTAATTTTGAATTTTTAAATTTTTTAATATTTGAAATTAAATAAATAGTTTTTAATTATTTAAAATCATAATTGTTTATAAAAATCTATGTAATGATTGTTTTACTAAAAAAAATAAATATTAATTTTTGGGACAAAATAATAATTGAGTATACAAGTTAATGACGTTTTATAATGAAGTAAATTAGCAGAAAGAATTTTTTATATTAATAATAATCCAGAATTCTAATATTTATTTATACAAATAGAAAATAAAAGGTAATAATACTTTTACAATATATTTCTAATTCTTAAAATATAAAAAACAATTAATAAAATAAGGACAAATTTAAAGATTATTTACTTATAATCTTTTTTGTTATATTTTTGAAAAGATTATTTTTTAAAATATTGTATTAATAACAATCAAACTTTGTTTAGATAATATATCGATAATAGAGGATAAAAAGAGGAGAGCATAGTTGTGCACATACATATATACACATTTGAATTCATATAATATTTTAATAATAATAATTTAAAAAATACTAAGTAACATTAGATTTTGTAGCCCGAATTCATAAAAAGTATTATTCTACTTATAATGTTAGTGAATTAAATAAAATATAAATGTCTGGATAAAAAATATTATATTATGTAATATAAAAAAGTATTACAAATACATAAATGGAAATCGGGTGTTCGAATATCTCTCTTCCGGCCTATTAAATGGACAATTAAAAATAGTAAAGGGCAAAACGGGTATTTTAAAAAGTCATTAGGATAAAGGGGGAGAATATACATTGTTTAAAGTTGAGGGAGAATTTGATTTTTAAAGCAAAATTGAAGTGAAAATGATTTTACGCCCCATTGATTAATAACGAAAGCTTATTTTGCTTCCACTAAATTACTAGCTTTTAATTATTTTTTATATGATTTATATTAAAAATATTTTTAATTTTTTTAATTTTTTTATCTTTTTTGATTTTTTTAATATTTTTATGTTTTTATATTTTAATATTTAGATATGTAATTTACATAATGTAAAAAAATAAAAAAAAACACTATAAATTAAAATTTTCAAAAATTAAAAATATTAAAAAAATCAAAAAAGATAAAAAAATTATATATTTTTAATAAATTTTCAAATCTTTATTTAGTATGTTAATGTATTAATTTGACACACAATTTAAAACAATAAATCAGACTTACAGAAGACTAAGGATAGTCGATTAACATGCATTGTTATTTTAATATATCTCTTAATGTTACTTATTAATTTGGTGCAAACATTGGATAAGGATAAAATTAAATTATCCAATTGGTGCAAACATTGGATAAGGATAAAATTAAATTATCCAATGTTACCCACCAGTCAAAAAAATATAATAATAATAATAATAAAACATTGTTTTGAATTTCTTCACTAGTGTCACCAGCCAGTCAAACTTGTTTGTTCAATTTCCATTTTCCTAATACAAGTTAATTAAACAATAGAAATCAATTTTGTCAGACATCAACTATAATAATCTCATCCAAATTAAATGATCACAACTGCAAATCCCAATTCACCGACATTTAATTAATGAATTGGATAATCTTCCTATATACAATATCTATAAGAACTCTGCTAATTACTTACTAATCCAATTAATTATCACAAAAATGACAACTAAATATCTACTACTAGTTTTTGTTGCACTTGTGGTTCTAATAACTCCATGCAATGCATTGAGAATCCTTAAAGAAGATGCAATTTGTAAAAATGTGAATGCTTGCTTTGAATATTGTGAAAAATTTGTAGATGGAATTACTGGATTTCCAACTCGTGAGTGCTGTGACAATTTAATGATATTGAATGGCAAGGTAAAATACGAGGATGATGGAGTTCGTAGATATTGTTTATGCATCGAAGACTTCAGCAGTAACCACTATCATCCTCCTTATCTCTATTCCCGAATCGAACAACTTAATATAATATGTGATATCCATCGTAGCTTCCCCATCTCTGAACACATGGACTGTTCTAAGTACTTTCACTTACTCTCCTTTAATTTCTCTCTTCCTTTAGTCCATTTTTTATTTATTTTGTTTTATTTTTCTTGAGGTTATAGTAAGTAATTATTATGTTTTATTTTTATTTTTATTTTTATTTTTAATTTTGTGCTTGCAGGCTTTAGTAAGAGCTACTTGTGTTTGAGGAAGGGTTAGCTGTTGGTGTGTGTATATATATAATTCATGTTATAATCAATGTGTAATCGTGTACAATTAATATATGCAATTAAAAAAATAATAAATTTAATGGACTATTTATATAAAGATCTCAAATTATATTATGTAAATAAACTTAAATCGAAATGTATTTGTGTCATATTTTGTTCACTTCATTTTAACTTATTTCACTCTTACCATGGTTCATTATTTGAGATGGTTGTAAATTTTATAAGGATTATTTGATTTATGAAGTTCAAAGGTGTTATTGATAATAAATATGTAGCTAAGACCTCATTTATTTATAT
>JACEIK010001179.1:0-14972 GCA_018107945.1 Datura stramonium
GTATTTATGTTATGAAAAATAAATAAATTATTGTAATTACTATACCAATAATTATATTAATTTTAATTACCAGATGCCTTTTCAAAAAGATCTTAAAAGTTAGAATCATTTTCTAGATTTTTTCCATGCTCAAGGATATTTCATTTAAAAGTTTATTTTTCTTAGTCTTTCTAATTAAAAAGATTAAAAAAGAAAAGCAAATGGATTAAGGGTGTGTTTGGTATGGAGAAAATATATTATATATTTTTCTCATGTTAAAGTTATTAATATTTTTGAATGATATTCTTTTAGAGAAAAATAAATTTTTAAAAAATGAGGAAAATAATTTCTTTGGAAAGGTAGGAAAAACAAGTTTCACAAGTAGATTATACTATACTGACTTTGTCCTTCCACCCTCCAACATAACTTATTTTCACCCCACCCTCGTAGCTTCATCTCCCCATCTAAGCCTCTACAAATACTTTTAAGACAATATATTTTGCTTATATATGAATATAACAAACTAAATAAAAGATCACTTTTTTTTTTATATAAATATTTTACTTGGTACTAGGGGTGGGCATTTTGTGCTTTCAAATTTTGATTCGGTAGTTTGGTTTGTTAGTAGTGGGTTACTAAATACCGTGGCAAACTAATTCGATTTGATTAGTTAGATTTAGGTCAATTTTTTTATTTTGTCAATTTTTTTTAATTTTTTGATATTTATTTGAATGAGACTACTAAAATACAATATAAATATTAATAGTAATTGTTCTCAAAATAAAAGATTTCAGCTGTAATAAGTAGCATGCAGCAACCATTTCCAAGGCTCATGGCCTCACACATAAAATGAGCTCAAGTGCTTAAAGAAAGTTCAAGTTCTCATTTTTAAGGGCTTGAAGTATAAAATTTGAATATAGTATTATTAAACTTTGATACTACGGCGATCTAATATTGAGGACCAAATTGAGATACCAAAATATTAGAAAAATTATATAAAATTTAAACCGAAATATCAAAGAATCAAAATAGAAAAAATTAAGTGTTTAAAAAAATTATAACAATATATCAAACCGGAAGCTACTAAAAACTAAAAACCAAACAATGAACTAATTTGATTCAATCAAAATTTTGATATATTTTGATTTTTATGAACCTACCAAACACCCCTAATATGTCGTACCAGTATGACTCTCACAAAGTTAGTCGTGTGATGTAGACACGAGCACAAAAAGAATCCCCCAATTACACACGAAACGTCAAAAAGGAACCAAAGTAAGAAAGAGACAAGTGTTGATGAGTCCTATAGCGTCCCAGTGAGAGAGTTCTTGATATTCAATAACCATGGAGTTGCTAAGCCCTTCTCCTCCTCCTCAGTTTCCTTCTGGGTTTTTCTTCTATGGCCACTTTTCGACGTGGGTTTTACAGGACTAGCCAAATCGTCACTCCTCAATCAAGGAAGTCATTGGAAGAACAAGAGGAGTCCAAAGTATATGTAGCTGTGGGGAAGTCTGTGGACAAAGCTGTTGCTTCTCTTCTGTGGGCTTGTAAGACATTTGGGAACTCCGAGATTTGCATTCTTCATGTTCTTGAACCTTCTCCATATATACCCACTTTGTGTATGTCACCTCTCTCTCTATCCCTCTTTCTTTGTGTTGGTGCTCTATTCATGATACAAAGATGATGTTTATGCTTATGGTGCCTTTGGTACAGAGTAATTATGTTTATACTTTCCATTTGAAAATGTTGTTCCTTAAACGATCGTTTTCTGGATCACTGCTAGTGTTTCTAGGTTATAAATGTAGATGATATATCATGATTGTAAATTCAACTTCTTTTACTAAAATGTTGTTCAATAAGTTGGTGAAGTAATTTTGGTCTTTAAAGACGTTTGATTACATGGAGTTGTGAAACTCTTTGTTCGTGGAAAATAGTTTTGACCAAAAAGGAATGAGCAGAATTTCCCTTACAACTATCCTAACTTTAAGTCCATACCACTTGTTTAAGTCAACATGTAGCCACTGTTTTTGATACTCATAAATATCCTTTTACTGAATATTAGTCCCTGTACAATTACCACATATCTATTTTGGTAACCCTAACAATAGAAAATGATCCAGGAAATGTTTTCTCGCAGTATGATAAACATTTCCCACCCCACCAAAGCGCACCCTTTTGGAACATTTTCCGCCATACTTAACACATTTAGACTGGAAAACTCTAAAGGAACTGATTATTCTTTTGACAACCTACAATCATGTATCATACTTGTGATTTTTATGCAGTGGGAAGATTATAGCTACTCCATGCTAATGCAGAAGTGGTATCGGCATTTCGAAATGCAGAGAGAGAAGAGGCTAGGAAACTTCTATCTCGTTATTTGAGTGTATGCTGCAAATCAAAGGTACCTTTTGTCTCTAAATGATTGGTGTGGAGTTTTGTGGCAGTTATTCTCAGGGAACATGGTCTGTTTATAGCATAAGTTGCAATTATTTTTGTAAAACTAGGTTTCAGTAAATTCATTTGGTGGATTATATTGAAAAAAGAAGAAGACCATACTAAAAACTGCATGACTATTTTACTCTATGATGGAAGAGCTGTTGATGCTCTAACGTCCTGATCAAAGAGAATTACGGTGTTGAATTGTGATTTTGTACATTATGTATTGCTCTTTCACCATTTCCTTCCTTTCAACATGCAGAATAATTTCTCTGTCTAGGTTGTGCATTGTTACTGTGCTTAACTAATTTTCTTTAGGAGTGTAGTCTATTCTCACTAAGGGGTCGTTTAATAGGGTGTATAAGAAAAGTACTTAATATGGTGTATTAGTAATGCTAAGATTAGTAGTGCGGTGATTAGTTTTGCTGGCATTGTCTTTTATTGATTATTTAGTTTATTGTATTAAATGAATATGGTGTATTAGAATATGAATAGTACTGAATAGGATGTATTACAATAGGAATATTACCCATTATTGTTAATGCCATGGTTTACTTGGTGTACTATATATAAGAATAGTACTGAATAGTGTATAACTAATACATGTATTTCTGATTTCTTATTCTGAACTATTTTCTTCTTTAAAGTGATTCTCATACTTGGTGTACTATATATAAGAATAGTACTGAATAGTGTATAACTAATACATGTATTAGTCACAGGTTGAAAACACTACCAAACATGAGATTAAATAATACCAAAGCTAATACATGTATAATCTTTTAAAATACCTCCTACCATGCAACCTCTAAGGGTCATTTGCTACTCTGAAATATTAGAACGTTATCTTAGCGGGCTTACTTATTTTGGTGTAATTTGCATAGAACTGATACAGGGGCGAGTGTGTGAATGCGACATCTTGAAATATGTTTGAGTACGATGCGCTAGGTCGGACCATTTCCTTTTATGATTCTTATGTGGTATTAATGATCATTGAGGTCGCTTAAGAACTTCAAATCTTAAATGGTAAAATTTCTTATTCTTTATCATTAAAAGCTGCTAGAGGATTTCTATGTACTTTTTGCTTCAAAATGACTTGTGAGCAAATCTCAACAACTCATTTTGGTTTTAGAAACTTTAGGATGGGTTTGTTTCGAGGCTCAAATTCAGGTCTGGTTGTGCATTGGGATTTTTGTTGAGAAATTTTATTTAATAGAATGGTTGTCAGTTACTCAAATGGGATCACAATCAGATATCTTACTTTTGACTAGTTTTCTTAATGCCACATTTGAATCTTTTCTACAAGCATTAACTCAAGTAACGGTTTCAATTAATTTACTGAGCAAATGTCGTGAATAAGAAAAAGTTAAAACAGCATTCCAGAGAGGATACTTTTCCATGCTTTCCGCGTGAAATTCTGTCTCTTATGGTACCAATAAATGACTACAGGCTTTGAGTACTTCCATTTGCGGTATCTCTTCTTGCCCCTTCTACCCTTGCCCCGCTCTCTCTCTCTCTCTCTCTCTTCTTCTCTACCCTTCTTCACCAAAATTCCTTCTCCCTCCTAACTTTTACCGTCCCTTTAGTAACCCTAGAAACTTAAGCATCACTGCAGATCTCCACCACATTCCGTCGATGCAACTGTATCACGTGCTTATCCTGATTTGATTATTCTATCGTGATGAAGTGTTGATGGATTAAAGGGAATGCCTGTTGCAGTTCTTGTTGTTTGCTGGGTTGTACAAAAGAGAAAGGTCATTCTTGAAGGCTATTTGGCTTTTCTCTCCTCTTTTTCATTTTCTTTTGGTTCTGAAGAACACGTGTGGATTATTCATATTGAATACACTGAATGTGGACATGAAATGAACAGATTTATGGGTGAAAAAATATCGAACAATCCAGAGAAATTAAGATAGAAATAGTTTTTCTTTGCCATTTTTACTGTAACCATTCTAAAAAAAAAGTTTTTCTTCTGATGATCAGAATTTTACCATATGTCTGGAACATGTGGTAAGGAAAAGAAGAGCGATTTCTAACAAATTTATTCTCTTTTTCTAGATGTCAAAGAAACCCAGGGGAAGTAAAAGCATCAGTAAAAAGTGATGTGATTGTGAAGAAATTCCTATTCAAAAGAAAAAAGGTGAGGATGTGATAAATGTTGGGCACCAGGCTCCTGACTCTCCATCTCAAGCACCTTGTGTCTGAATTTTCTGCCTGTCCGGAGGGCTCCCCTATTCTCTAAGTATTCTCTATTTGCCGTCTCTCTATCCTCCCAATCCCCTAAAACTCTACTCGTTTTATCCGCCCTCGCCCCCTCGCGCCTCTTTCTCATTCGAGTAATAGGCAGCACTCAAGCTATCGATGAGTTGAAAAGAGTCAAGTCTACAAAACCATTGATTTATTCCATGTCATTGCATGCTATACTTTATTTTTTATTTTTTATTTTTTGTGACGGAGATATCTTTGACCAAGATTGTGTGCACCTCGATTATTTCATTAGCAACCTGCTATCTTCCACTAGCACAAGTATCGGGCAACTCTGCCTACCAAGGTTGGGTAGATGGGAAGAAATTGCCTAGTGTTTTTTTGCCTCTGTTGGAGTTTGAGCCTATTTATGTGTGCTATACTTGATAAGCTTAAATGGATTGGAACCCCCAAAATATATTCTTTTCTTCTCTCACATTTTTACTTTCTAAAATCGTATATTACATTTGAAACAAAGACTAGAAGTCCTTAGGGTGTGTTCGGTATGAAGGAGAATGTTTTCTGAATTTTTTTTTCTAGAAAAATATTTTCCTAAAATTATTTTTATATATATTCTAAACGAATACCATGCAAGGTGGGGTGTGGATGGTGGGGATGGGGCTACAGAGGGTAGGGGTGAAGTGGGGGCTACGTGAGGGTAGGGGTGAGATGAGGTATGTTGAGGTGGGGAAGACACAATCAATGTGGAATGTCGAACTTGTTTTCCCTACTTCCATTAAGGAAGTCATTTTCCTCATTTTTAAGCAATTTATTTTCCTAGAGAAATATTTTTCAAAAATTTTGATCAACCGAACATGAGAAAAATGTTTTTCTCCATACCGAACACACCCTTAGTTTAACTTATTTTTCTATTACTTTCACAATTTCCTTCCTCACTAAATCTTGATCAATGTTTGTATTACAACTGTTTTAGTCTCTGCCTCTCTGGTTGATGGTCTGTGCCTAGAGTTGACATTCTATTGCTACTATACGACATGCAGGAATATGTCTAGATATTTGCTACCTCTGTGACACTAGTGTTTTCACAGTATCATTGGTATAAATAAATAACTAGTGTTTTCACAGTATCATGATCTATGTACTGTAAAAATCCCACTTCTCTTTTCAAAGTAACTATGAGTATTTTCCTTGTATCATGCTACAAATGCAGTCACTTACAGAGGATGTGGTAATCTTTTCAGGTTGAAGCAAGCGTTACTATAGTTGAATCAGATCAAGTCTTAAAAGGAATTCTGGATTTTGTCAACAAGCATAACATCAGGAAGCTTATCATTGGGGCTATACCAGAGTAGGTCTTCAACTTCTAATCATTTCTTTTACTTGCATGTGCGACTAAACTGTTTGAATTGTTGTAGATTATGTTGCACTTGTCAATCCTGGATTATGTTGTATGATTCAATTTTTTGACAATATTTGACGAGCTTTCTGTCTCTGTCTTTTTGGAAAGACTTCTGGACGCTATAAAATATCTCAAATTCACACGGTTTTGTTTTTGTGCCAAGGATCTTAATAAAAACTTATAAATCCTTTTAGTAAACTTGTTCTTCCTACAAGTCATTTTTCCTGCATAAACCAGATTTGTCATGTCAGAGGCACCAGAATTGACCACAAACTGAAATGTGCAAGTTGCTATGTTGATCTCCTGCAATCTCCAGTTTCTGGAAAGTGAGGTTGCTTAAGAGTATTCCACCTCCTATCTAGAGGTTGATAGTTTGTATCATCGAAGAGGGAAAATGGAGAGAGCCACAGTTCACTCCTAGACAGGATTTTTTTGGGGGAGGGGATGGGGTTTACCATATCAACAAAAAAGAAAGGAGAAAAAAGGAATATCCAGTTTTGGAAACATTCTGACTCATTGGTTCATGTGTCGTAGCAACTTGATATCATTTTTCCTGACTGACCTAATTAGCAAAAGAAATTATGTCTTTTTTTCCAATAAGGTAGTGCCAGGCTATGTTGCTCAGACTCTTCAAAAATTGCACAGGGTGCGTGACAAATCCTCCAAAGTAGTGCATTTTTGGAGGATCCGACACGGGTGCGGCAGTATTTTTGTATAGTCCGAGCACATAGGTGCCCAGGCCAGTTTGTGTGCTTTTCAACTAATCCACTGGTACTTGTATATCCCACCAACACAAGCATCTGGTAAGTCTTTCCATCAAAACTTGATCGGTGGGAACTAATCGCCTAGTGTCGTGAGATTGCTAGCCGAAAGCACTAGTAGGCCAGTCAAAATTTTCACTGTTACATAACTGAGAACAGTGGTCAAATTAAAAGGTCTAGAAGTCTGGAGGTTGTATTTGCCTGCAGAACTGGGGAATTTGATAATATAACCTATATCCTTTAATTCCTTCACTTGTTTCACAAAGATGACAACAATAACAATGCCTCCACTGCAAACTAGTAGCATTGTTATATGAATCCTCTATCCATCTTCTATATTTTGGACCATTTCATTCCAACACATAATAATTTGTCTTTTTGGACAAATCAGTAGTTTTCTTGACCTAGAAGTTCTTTAGAATCTCTCTTATTTTTACACTAACATACAAATTTGAACGAATATGAAAAGATCCGTTACGCTGGACCTAGTTTAAGGATATCAACATGACAGAGCCTTAATCCAAGCTAGTTGGTATGTGTATATGGATCTTTTCTTTCACCTTTTATTTTTTTTGCTTCACCTGTATTTACTGGAACAGTATATTTGCATCTTTCTGAATTTTCATCATATAGAACTTGTCCCTTGTTCCCAAGTTTACCAATTATATACAGTTGTGTGAAGGTTAAGAAAAGCTCCAGGAAAGCAAGTTATGCTGCCACAAATTTCCCTTCATTCTGTGAAATATTCTTCGTCTACAAAGGAAGATTAATATGGAGTAGACCCCCTGAATGCTCAAGCTTCATTGCACCCATTTCTCCTAATACTCGAGCAGTATCAGTTGACGTATGCGGTTTAAGGTCTCTAAGGTCTTGCAAGAACAAGGTTATCCTCTTCCCAGAACTTGCTCGGTCAAGCTCGTCTAGGGACCTGCTGTCATCTGGAATAAAAAGCTTAATTCTTGAAGAGGGGATTTCATCAGAAACTGATTTACGGTTCAAGAACTTTTCTTCTACCAGCTGTAGCAATCTGATCACTGTTCCTAGTTTATCTATTTCAACAAGCTCTACTCCTGATAGCAGTTGTGTTTCTTCTGCTGAACAAATGGTGTCCCCTGATGCGGAGATGGAAAGTTTATACAAACAGCTGGCAGAAGTCAGCACAGAATTTGAATCATCTAGGAATGAAGCTTTTGCAGAGTTTCTTAAGCGCAAAAAACTGGAAGCTGAAGCTGAGGAAGAAATCAGAAAGGTAAACGCCTAGTTTCTGTATTCCAATTGAGGAGCTCTTATTCTAATTGCTCTAGAGATCATTCCATGCTTAAACCTTTGAGGAAAAACTTATTGATGCGTGGACAATGGTAAAATTTGGCTACTGCTGGATATCCCAGACATGCTACCTAGAGATGCTTATGAAGCTAAATTACACATATTAGATTTTCTTATAGTATGGTTTCACATTCATTTATGGACAAAAGCCATCATGTCTAATGTACCAGCAGACCCACTATGGGCTTACCCGAGCTAAAAATTTTGAAGTTGCATTCTGTCCATCACTGCAGCATTTTAGAACTACCGTACTCTGTGTTTGCAACCAAGTAATTGTTACTGCATGAATCTTTGTTTCAGAGTAGTCATTCCTAGAGCCAGTATGTATTCTTAAATACAGCAGGAAGTCATGCAACATATCTAATATACTATGACAGCTACCATTATAAGAGGAATGTTATGTGGATATTAATGTGATTTCTCTTATTTGCTATATCTATAATGGACTGAAAACACTTAATTGGTGAACTATTACTACTATACAACTGAAGCTTCCTTCTTAGGCTCCAAAATTTAGAAATTTTGATTTGTTGTAGGTAAAAGCATTTGAATCTGCTCACGCACATGAAGTTGAACTGAGGAAGGAAGCTGAGGATGCTCTGGAAACTACATTGCTGGAAAAAGAAAAGCTCTTGAAGGAGAGAGAGGAGATAACTTATGAGCTGCACAAGGCCATGAGAAATATAGCCCTCCTGGATAGTCGTGCACAAGAGGCCAATCGGCGGCGTGAAGAGATCGCTGGAGAATTGACGTTGATTCATTCATCCATAGCAACTCTCCGGCAGGAGAAGCAGAAACTTCAGCAGCAAAATACTGAAGCCATGCACTGGATTAATTCGTGGAAGAATCATGGAAAAGGTGGAGGATGTGCAAATGACTTGGCTGAGTGCTCTGTATCACTTGAGTTGGTTGAATTTTCGCTCTCCGATTTGCAGACAGCAACATGCAATTTTTCTGAGAGCTTCAGGATTGGTCAGGGAGGATATGCTGATGTGTTTAAAGGAGAACTCTCAGATAAAACCGTAACTATTAAGCAGTTGCATCCACATAATATGCAACAGCAGTCACAGTTTTATGAACAGGTCAACATCTCTCTCAGATTCATATGCATGGGTTGCAAATTGCATTCTGATAGGAACTGGATTCTACTCTAAGTTTCTTTACTTCAGAGTTCCCTTTCAGCATAAAAAACAATCGGTCTAAAATTTCTAGCATGTTATTTTCCTTAATAATATCGTCCAACTCAAGTGCATATACCTTTCCTTGTGCTCAGTTTGGTCTTTCATCATAAGCTAAAAGCAAATCTCGTAATTTGCTCTGCCAACAATTTCTTTGTTTTGTGTGCTTGCTCATATGATTAACTTCTTACTTGCAGGTGGAAATTCTAGCAAAGTTACATCATCCTCATCTGGTCAGTTTACTTGGTGTATGTCCAGAAGCTTGGTGCCTTGTTTATGAATATTTTCCTGGTTTGAGCCTTCAAGACCGCCTTTTTTGCAAAAACAACATTAGTCCCATGAATTGGAAGATGCGAGCACGAATTCTTGCTGAAATTGCAAGTGCGCTTCTGTTTTTGCACTCTTCCTACCCTGAAAAGATTGTACATGGGGATCTGAGGCCTGAGAATGTGCTCCTTGATTCCACAGGCAGCTGTAAAGTATGTGATGTCGGGATATTTGGGCTGATTCCTAAGCAAGCCCTACGATGCCCAAGTTTTGATCGTCTGAGTGAACCAAAGGGTCTCTTTTCCTACACTGATCCTGAATTTCATGTAACTGGAGCTCTGACACCTAAATCGGACATTTACTCACTTGGACTTGTTATCCTTCAAATGCTCACTGGAAGAACTCTAGCAGGACTAGTGAGTGAAGTACGCAGAGCAGTCTCATGTGCACAATTAGAGTGTCTTTTAGATTCATCTGCTGGAGAATGGTCTACATTCGTGTCAAGGAGGTTAGCAGAACTGGCGTTGCAATGCTGTGAAGTAAACAGTAGGGATAGGCCTGAGTTGACACCGGCTCTTGTAAAGGAGCTAGAGAACTTGAATGAGTTGGAAGAGCAATCAGTGCCCTCCTTTTTCTTATGTCCAATTCGCCAGGTTAGTTATGCTCTACTATCAATCATATGAACTATTGTTATCCTCCAGGACACAGGATAGGAAGATGTATACCCCTACCTTAGGAAGGTAAAGAGGCCGTTTCCTATAGACTTTCAACTCAAGTAAAGCAGAATCAAAAGATAAGTAAAACAAAAATACAGTAGCGAAGAAATCATGCTAAAAACAATTAAAAAGAACAAGTAGCAACAACAAAATGTACTATAATTGAAGTAAAGGAAACAATATGTAACACTAAAATCAAAGAATAAGACAGTAGGAGAGTGATAATAACTTTACTAACGGGGAACTAGACAATACTTGACTACCTACTAATCTTTTATCCTAATTCTCGACCTTTATATTTTTCTATCTAGGGTCATTTCCTCGGTAAGCTGTAGGTGTGTCATGTTCTGTCTAATCATCTCACCCCAAGACTTCTTCGGCTTACCTCTATCTCTCTTTACACCCACTATGGCCAGCCTCACACCTCACCGGGCAATCTGTGCATTCTCTCTTTACATGCCTGAACAATCTCAGCCTTGCCTCCTTCATCTCATCCACCGCGAAGGCCATTCCCACCTTGTCCCGAATAGCTTCGTTCTTGATCCTATCTTTTCTAATATGCATACATTCATCTCAATATCCTCATTTTTTCTTCTCTCATCCTATGGACATGCGAGTTCTTGACCGGCCAACATTCCGTGCCATATAACATAGCTGGTATGACCACTACTTTGCAAAACTTACCTTTAAGGCTTGGTGACACATTCTTATCACAGAAGACACTAGATGAGAGCTTTCGTTTCATCCTCCCCGCTTCAAAACGATGTGTAACATTATCGTCCATCTCCCCATTTCCTTGGATTATTAACCCCATATATTTAAAACTTTCTTTCTTGGAGATGCTATGTATCAATCCTTACTTCTACATCTGTCAAGTGAGTTACGTCACTGAACTTGCACTTCAAGTATTTTGTCTTAGTTCTGCTCAACTTGAACCCTTTAGATTCTAGGGTCTGGCAGACCTCCAGTGTATCGTTAACTCGCGCGTGTCTCGTCAATCAAAACCTATGTTGCTCGGACTTTTTGAAAATGTCGATAGATGCATGTAGATCCTCCAAAAGTAGTACATTTTCGGAGGATCCAATACGAGTGCGGCAACACTCTGGAGAGTCCGAGCAACATAGATCAAAACTGTGTCATCTGCAAATAGCATACACCATGATGACACCTCTCCTTGAATATGTCGTGTCAGTTCATCCGTCACCGAGATAAATAGAAACAGGCTAAGAGCCGATTCCTGATGCAACCCCATCACTACGGGGAAGTGATCCGAGTCTTCTTCCACTGTTCTCACTCGAGTCTTGGTTCCATCGTTCATGTCCTTTAATTGCCTTAATGTAAGCTATAGGTACTCCTTTAGCCTCCAAACATCTCCATAGGAACCCCTCAGGAACTGTCCAGTTGCATGGCATCACAGGCCTGTTGTGTTATAATTTATTCCCAAAATTGATCACTACTCAAACTTAAAAGGTGATCCATCTAGTGTGCTGTGTTTGTATTTTTCATTCACTCCGATTTGCTGTTAGAAACAATTTCTTTGGTTTCATGTTTGCAGCTCAATGCTCACATCATTGTGTACTTATTTCAGGACATAATGCATGACCCGCAGGTCGCTGCAGACGGGTTCACATATGAAGGAGAGGCCATTCAAGGATGGCTGGGAAGTGGTCATGACACTTCTCCAATGACCAATTTGAAACTAAGCCATTTGGAGCTAACTCCCAACCATGCCCTGCGACTTGCTATCAAGGATTGGGTCTGCAACTTATAAATCCTCAAATAGTAGTAACAATGTAAATTGAATATGTATGTATTCTAGGAGCCTAGGATAAAAAGGTAACCTAGAACTAGCGTTGCGAATACAAGGAAAATAACCGCATCCCATAGATCTCTAATACACCAAATTGGTAAGAGGAGAACATTGAATTGTCTCCGAGACAATGTGGTAGTTATAAAAATATAGACTCATGTTGTTTGCTCGTATAACTTAGCAGAGTTGTTTTTCATTTGCCATTTTCCTGGGATGTTAAATGTTGTTGAAGGTAGAAGCAAAAGGAATACAATTTGTTGACAGGCTATTGGGATAGTAAAAAATAGAGTGATGGGTGAAAAACACATTTGAAGTATCACTGTTTTTCTAGTTTTATACCCGAATTATTAGGTGTACGAGTTTCCTACCTGAACTATAACTAAATGTTTATCAAAACACACGTCAACTATCAGTTTACTTTTTCTATCTGAATGATAATGATATTTCAGGTAGGAAAAGTGAACAATTGATAGTTGAGGTATGTTTTGATAAACATTTGGTGATAGTTCAAGTATGTAACTCGAAAAATCATAATACTTCAGCTGCTTTTTCTTTTTAACCATTACCTCTATAAAATATAATTTATCCTCGTCTGAAATATGTAAACGGTTGATTTTGCAGTTCAAAGGTAATTCCACGAGAGAAAAACTCAGTTGGCCATTATTAGGAGGATGTAATGTGAATATAATGGCAACCCAATTCCTTCTCATTTTTCTTTTGCAATTTTAGTTGTCATCAAGTGTAGCAGTAGAAATACAATAGGGTTACTAAAGGGTGTGGAAGGATTGCTGAGATTCAGAAGTATAGTGCTCGACAATAACTTGTTGGGGTGAAGAGCATTTTATCCTATTTAGTGTGTGTATCGAGCACAAATTCATATTAGCGGAACCAGCCGGTTTCAGATGGTTAAATGAAATAAAAAGAGAAAGCAATATACCCCTTAACATTGTTTGTATCACCTCTAATCGCTCTTTCAAGAAAGTAGCAATTATTCCATGAGCTAGATATAGCAGTAACAGTTGCATTGCTTTATCCTATAAGGGAACAACCAATTAGGTGCTATACAACAGTTTCTGGGAAAATGACACAACTGCTCCTGAGAGATAGATGAACACATAAAACAATTATTCAACATACATACGAAATGCTCCAGAGAGGTTAAAACGGGTGGGGGGAGGGGCATCCTATTGACATGCTTGGAGAACTTGATCTCCAGAAGAAAGCAGGGACACTGATGTTAATCGGTCGGTTTCTCTGAAAGGATGATCCTCCTCAGATGTAAATCCCATTCTTGGTTCTGCTTTCTGTTCATCCAAAAGTGCTTTCGATTCTCCTTTGAAGTCCCACTCATGCATTTCCTCACTTGGAGGTGCCATGTTTTCTTTGAAACTAATACAAGAAACTAAGTACTCATCATCCACTCTCGTACTAGCTTGCAATTCACTATTCTTCCAATTACTTTGAGTATTGGAGGTTGAATTAAACTGAGAATTAGATCTTCCATAAGGTTTAATTGCTGATTCCTCCAGAATTCCTTCCCCTGCATTAGTCCTCATGTTGAAGCTCCCAAAACCTTCAATCACTCTTGATATCTTCCTGGATTTGTTTCTCTCTTCTTTCAGAAGTTGCCCATCTTCTAGCAGCTTCAATATCCTCTCAGATTTCTTCCTAACATTTAGCCCCCAGTTGAATCTGCATACATCATTTAAAGTACCTCAACTTTTAGTTTATCCCAACAAACTTGTTTGTTTGTTTTTTATACTGTGATTTATATAATAGTTGAGTTAATTTTTCCATTCTAAAAAAATTAGTTTAATGACTTTTCTACCATAATTAAATTCAACTTGTAATGTTTACCCTTTCTCATCAATGAGTTGAAAGCTTCCCATTTCTCTGATAACATCTTTATCACTTTGGAATTCTTCAGCAACACTTTCAGGTCCATGAGTCAACAAGTGTTCCAACACTATCACAGCCTTATATGACACCCTCCAATTCTTTCTATCAAAACTTGACAATCTAAATCATAAAAACCAATATCAACCCTGAAAATTATTATATAAGAAAGTGCAATTTCTTTTTTAAAAAATAAAAATAAAAATTACTTTTTGTGGAGGATCCCAACAATTCTCCAGTAATCATCAACTTCAAAAGCTGCCTTGGAAATTATTTTTAATGTTCTTGTGTCTGGTGCACATTGATTTCCATTTGTAGCTTCTTCTGTCAATCTTCAGACAAACATCATCATCAGCTTGGATTAGTTTCACGTACCATCACTAATCTTTAATCAACTAAAGTTACAAGAACTATTTTTTGTCACATAATTCGAAAAGTCCTAATAAACTATTATGTGAATATCTCAAAAGATACAGATGATCAGAAAGTGAAAATTCATAATCATAGTACAAACCAGTAAAGAAAAAGTGGAATTAGATATGAAATAATCTATCTATTGCTAATCTTGATAAACAGAATTTGTCCATCAGAGGAAAAAGCAGAGAACTTACATCTGAGTTGGTGTAACATCAGTCAAGGCCAATCTGGCTGTCTTGATCTTCTCCTTGAGGAAGAAAGAAGCTTGTTTCTTGAATTCATGGAGAAATGGTCGAGCCATGTTGTTACTGTTTTCCTTGCCGCCTTCCATTGTTGACATAATTTTGTTGGTTCATACAAGAAAAAAAATAAATGAAGGATTTTGGACTTTTTTGTAAGGAGTAGAAGAGTTTAATAAGCCCAAATGATGCAACAAACAGCAGACACCTACTTCATTAATATATGGTCTGTGCATGTATCTCAACTATTCTACTATATATCTATCTTATTAGGTGTGTCAAATAGGATAGATTGAATTTTGATCGAGTTAAAATGAGTTGAGAAAAAATGAATAAGAAG